>JAUYWI010096653.1:0-11845 GCA_034780595.1 Parotoplana pacifica | reverse complement strand
TCCTATATATACCTACGGCTTCAGCTTGCTTATCACGCGTTGCGAGCTAACAAGCCTATTGCCATAGGCTTAGATACTGAATTTTGTAGTTTAATAAAGAAGTAAAGATTTTTTATTGCAATCTCTTAAAAAATCTGTTTCATTATTTCAGACTATGTTATATTGATTTGGTTCACTTATGGCAAAATTTGACAGCATTGGCATACATGCTTCTTCCTTAGAAAAATGTGATAGTCTTCTGGAACTTCTTCAAGTTGCTAGCTCTTTTGACCGATCATAACATTGACTGATTGCCAATTTTTTCTGAAGGCATTGATCACTTTTACAGAGCTCTTTTTGAACTCGAAAGTGAGAATTTTGGCTTAGAACAATATGCTAACCTAGTAAATGCATTCAAGTTCTTATTTGCATCCAACCACATTCAGCAGATGTTGAACAAGGGTTTTCAGTGAACTGTTATCTCTTGACAAATGAAACCAACAGAATGTCTGAATCCCTTCTCAATGACCATCATTGTATCAACAGTCACTTGAATAATGTTGGTGGTTGTACTCAAAAATAGCTAACCAGATTAATTATGTGAGATGGCTGCAAATGCCCATCAAACAATGAGGGAAAAACATGAACAAGAAGAGAAAGAAGAAATCTGAAAGGCATGGATCAGCAAAATCAAACTATTCTTTCTGAGCTGCAAAGAAAATACACCAATATTCAGAAAAAGCATGCAGAAATAAGAAAAACACAGAAAGACATTAATGTCTATGAATCAATGTCAATGACCAATTTAAAAGTGGTCCAATCATTGTTGCAAAAAGTAAAAATACATCACAGAACAATTGTTAAACTAAAAAATGGGAATATCAGGAACATTTAAACTAGATCACTATGTTATTGATTCTTGTGCAAACCAACCTTTTCCTTCCAAGACTAATTTACTGCTATCAACTAGAGCAATACAACCAGTTGACTTAGACAAAATGCCAAGTGGTCCCTAAAAGCAAATGTTGGCTGAAATACCTAGTGTTTTATCATGTATTCATCAATTGTATTTAAACATTATTTAACATTATGCTTTATTATTGAATCTATACACATATGTAGATTATTGCTCTAATTTATTTAAACATTCATTACTATAAAACAAATTCCTAAGAGGAATATCTTTAATAAACTTTTGACTTATTATATGTATGTGTTGGAATCTATGATAAATTGTCTTTTATTTAAACAAACATTGTGAAAATCTGTCTTGTAGTGACAAGGTTATTCTAGTTTCAAAGTAGTAGGCTAACACTTTTTCCCAAACTTTTTACATAAGAGCATTTAAAGTTACATAATCGAATTTATAAGAAATGAACATGAAATATTATAACCCTTAAAAACTTAAGAATTTGCAAAGTGCTTTTGTATTTGCATGGTTTACATGACAGATATTCCAAAACATCACACAGATTTCTATAGGTTTATGCAACATGTTTTTAAGTTTTGATATAATTGTAAAGTCTACACTTATGTCAAAGACTGTTAACTTAATTCTTATAAAACAAAATGAATTAATTCATGTCTGTTTTTTAACTACAAAAAAGGACCCCAAAATGTTTCATCTGTTTTTTTTTAAATTTTGTGGTGGCAATCCTGGATTGAATCACTCTATTTTGAATTATTGTACATTTAATTCATTTTATAAACATTTACCCCAATAGCATTCAAAATATAAAAAAATCCAAATTTTAACCCATTATCTTATTTGAATTGCATTTGTAATCTAATTTGGTGACCTCCCATAACCTTAAAATTAATTTGTTTAAAGATATACAATATTTTTATCAACTGCTAATGCATCATCTTAGGCCATGAAAATGTTTCTTTCAAATAACTTGTACCATTCCAATTAGAAAGTTTGCTTTTATTTTTTAAATATTTCACAAAATTAAATTGATGTTATTTGGTCAGTATGTTATCTGATTTTAATCACTATCTTTAGTGGTTTAAAAATATCCTATGACATCATTAGATAACCTGTAATGTAGTAAATTAATAGAATGAAACCATATTAATGATAGTAGATGTTAATTTAACTACTTCACACTTAGGTAAATTTTAGCTCATAGAATAACTCATTTCACATCAACATATCAATCCTTTGGAATAGAGAGAAGATCTACCTGGCTAAAAATATGATGTTCTATCTACTCTGATAATGCTTTAAACCATATAGCACTGCTACCTGGTTAGTGTTTTAAATGAGAATTACTGTCATAAATTTAGCTACTTAGTGTATTGGATACATTATGACTACAATAATTTAGTTTTAGTTTATTCAGCATTTTATATATTGTTTATATTAAATATATTTGAATGGTATCAATGCATGCCAAGCACAGATTTATTTGGACACTTTACAAATTTGAGTATTTTTGGGATTATTTTTTCTTCCTTGTTTTGTAAGTTGATTTGCATTTTTGTTTTCTTTGAATGGGACATGTGCTGAAACACATTGTATTATTATCTTGTTTATCTGCTTGTCCTTAAATAGATTTCCTTCTGTTTCCTCAATGATTTGAACCCAGTGATGTTTTGTGGATTTCTTCTTTACAGCTTGAATTGTTGATTGTGAGTCACAAAAAATTATAATTTCATCAGAAAGGTATCCTGCATATGACTCAAATTTTTTTAAAAGAGCTAGAGCAATAGCCAATTCTGTGAAATTTGAGTACATTTTTTATGGTGATTCAGTTATTTCTTCTTCTTTTCCATTAGGCCATTTTATGAGAGCACATGCAATGTTGATGCTATCTTCTATGAAAATTTGGAGTTTCTCTTTGTGTTTATTTACTTGTTGATCATCTAGTTTTCTGCATTATCTGTCTTTTGCATGATTCTGAGATTTCTATGTTTGGTAATTTCTTTTTTGTTACTGTTTGGTTGATTTTGAGATGGAACTCTTTGGAGTAGGGAGTTTTCTGTATTTCTGTGGTGTTTGAGTACTAAATCTTGTTTTGCAAATGGTGAGGATCTTTTTAGTTTTTTTCTTTGCCAGTTAGTAATTAGTTGTTCACATGTGTTCTTCTGGTTGTTGTTGTAGCCCCTACCCTTTGTAAAAAAAAGGTAGTCCTCCCAGTGTGGGTTATGAATTTGATTACGTCTGATTGATTTGACTGACTTTCAAGTGTGTTGGGTGATGTTGGCAGTTGAATATGTGTAATGTGTTGTGGGGGTGATTGCTTGCATGATGGACATATGTTAGCTATATTGGGATTAATTTTGTTTTGAGTAAATGACAAGAGTTGCTGCATAGCTGTACAAGTATATTTCTGTGTTGTCTCAAGAGGTCTTGTTCCTGTTCTTCTGGTAGTGCTTTATATCTACAAATAGTAAGCTTTTACTGCTGCTTTTGTCACAATCCAAAAGTTTACATAATTTAGGTAATACATGTTATTTAAATAGTTTAATGCAAATATTCAACTTTCTTAATATCATTGGTTATTTAAATTCTAACAGAATTTATTTCTCTTACCAAATATTAAATAGTTCAAATAATTCTATCAAGGATGTTATTAGTTTATTAAAATCTTATGATGGTTTGTTTGAAACTACAGATCAATAAGAAGTTCATGAAGCTTTCCTTAAAATCATTAGTAATAACAATATTTATTTTATTAATTTTAATGGTTTTTCTGTAACTACATACATTTTCTCCAATTGTCATTCCTTTTTGGCTAGTGATGAATACTTTAATTACATCATCAACCAGATTGATGATATTAACAGTAATCCATTTTTATCACCAAACTTATAACATTTGTCACACATTCTATCACTTATAATACTACAACTTTGCCAGAAAATTAACTATTTTAATCAACAGATTTAGTAATGCTAGTTTGGTAGTAATTTTTCCTAATAATATTTCTTATAATAACCACAATTATGATATTATTGGTAATATTTGTCATGTTAGTTCTTCAATCAACCATGGCCATTATTGCATTATTGTTGGTATAAATGTAATGATTCTACCATCTCAAAATTTGATTTTGATTTGCCTTTTAATTTAACTAGTGCTTATTTAGCCTTTTATGATTTGAATAATAACTAGATTATGGGAAGAGTGTTGGTTGTGTACACACTGAACTGGTTAGAACTCACACTGAGGGTCTTAATATTATTTTTTCATTTTAAAAACTTTACTTTTTTTTCTGACAAGACTGTTTTTTGGATTTTGATTTTCGGAATTTTTGTAAAATAAATAGTACTTTCAATCACCAAGCTTGACTGACCATCTTTGGTGCAGAACAAGATCCACATAATTTACATAGTTTTGATTTGATCTTGAAAAGATTATGTTTTTATGTTGAAGCCAACTTTTGCACATCTTTTAGTTGGATTATATTCATTTTTATGATGTTAGTATTGTCAAAAGCTTGAAACATTTAAATTTTGTATGTTTGTTGCAGTAAAAATTTCATTCTAAGTAAGAGCTTCAACTTTTACAAATCTGATATGTTGTTTTAAAAAAATTCTTCATTTAGACTAAAAAGAAGGGTGATGTTTCATTTTTGCCTGTTAAAATTTCTGAAACAGCTTCTATAAAGATTTGATATAAAATACTACTGGTGCTAGGTTCATCTTACCAGCAGTAGGTATATTTGTTATTTCTATGACTATAAATGCAATTTCCCTGAGTTTGTTTTTAGTTTCTTAATGTGAGTTAGCTCTAGTAGAATACTGCATGCATTTTGGCTGAGAGCATTCTGTAAGCTAATCAATATCTAGTAATAGCTAAATAGAATCTAAATCTGCTTACAGATAGTTATAAATAGTTACTTTAAAAAAATTATAAATATTGACATATTAAACAAAATTATATAACCCATTTGTAAGTTAGAAATTTTTTTTATTATAACCCAATGGATATAATACACTTAAATGTATCAAATTTGCTTTATATTAGTTAATATATTTATATGACGAAATGCAACTTTGATATTTTTTTAATATTTTAGATCAGATGCGATTTCATATTTACACAACAATATTTTTGGCATGTTTATTTAAATATTGTTACACCTCTGGAAACTTAACTGTGAATAAACATTATATTCAAGAAGGTACACTACTGCTTTTGAAATGTACAGGTGTAGATTCATCAGATTTGTCTATTGTATACAGTCGAAATTCAAAAAGACTGCCAGCTACAATAACAAACAGGACAACAATTGAATATATGTCAGAAGATGCATGGAGGAATCAGTCTGGAAGATACCATTGTTCTACAAAAAGATCAAAAGATATCATAGGCATGGAATCTGTACAAATTGGTTGTATGTTTACTCTATTAAATTAAGTAAATTAGTCATTAAAAACTATTAAGAAATTATGGAACTACAAGAACATAGTTGATCACAAATTTTGATTACATATTGTCTTTTTCATCTATCAACTCATTCTCTGCTGTCCAATTTAACTTTCAAAATGATCTTTACTGAGTGACTGTTCTTACTCATCCTTCTTTTTCGTATTGCCCAAACAACACATTATACCCCAAAATGTAGTGTTTGAACTGAGATGGCATTAAACATGTGAAGAAAAAACTAATTGTTATGGAAAGTTTTAATAGGCTTACAGTTACAAAGATGGGTCTGAGCCATCCTTCAACATAGAAAGGGTTAAATGACTATTAGTAGGCTTCTGAAAGCTGTATCTCAAAGCAAAGCCATAATTCTAGAAAGAAATTGATAAACTAGACATTTGAGGTTGTTTTACATTGTAAAACAAATAAAATTTGAATAAACAATAAGCTATTTGGAAAATGTTTTTCTGTATTTTTCGTTCTATATTAAATTTGAATAACAAATTAATAAGAATAATTCATATAAAAATAAACATAAATTTATATTGTGCTACAGCCCTGACCACTTCTAATGCAACACATAAAAAACTTTTTTTTATAATTTATGATTATTTAAGGTAATTATTATATGTTTTATGTCAATGTGAATGATTAAATTACATATTTACATATGTCAACATGTATTTTAAAAGTAAATCAATAAGTAATGGCTCTAAAAGATCCATGATTGTGGCATAAGGAAAAGTGACGAATTTTAGGGATATAAAGGAAGTGACAGCAGTAGTGAATTGAATCTACTTTAGAATCAACCACTATAGCTATAATGGTGCAGCATTGATTGTATCAAGTGTGTGATGATGTCCTAAAAATTATTTCATCATTGCTCTGTGCTGCTTTCCTTAGGTCAGTCACAACGAGAACTCCCAGACCTTAAAGACATTGTTGAAGGTATCCCCAGAAGTTCTTAATGGTATTTAGGTCTAGTGACTGAGTGGGTGGTTGGCAGAAGAGTTCCCATACCAACACATAATCATGAATTAAGACCCAGCACAATGATCCATGTCACAGCATATACCAATTTGCTGACAATATTCACTGTAATTACTGTTCAACAATTTTTCTTCAAATATTGTGATTCTGGATCTGTTGATGACCTCCAACATCAGCCAATACAATCTGTATTATTTGAATAGGAAAATCAAACATTGATATACAGGTCCTTACACAATCTTTATTCAGTAGGCCAACTGCATCAGACATAATTAGTGGAATTTTCAAGCTGGAACCTCTTTGAAAACTAAAGAAAGCTGGATTCTATAGCAGAATAGCAGTTAAGAAGCCTCATCACACACCTAGGCAATATCAATTATGCTTTCATTTTGCCAAATTTGGAGTGTTAATCAATGGATACAATGTGTGTTCCTAGATGGGTCTGGTGGTTTCATAACAACAACATACATGGAATCTAAAAATCTGTTTTTCTGGGGACAATTTTATTAGGTCTTGTGACCAGTTAAAATATGTGATAAAATTCACAGGGTAATTTTTGCCAGATTTATCCAGCATACATTTAGCCTTCTTGGTGGAAAAACAAATTAGATTCATGGTTTCCATTTTTACACTATTAAAAATAAGAATCCCCATTCCTGAATCCTATATAGTTTCTAGTCCTTTGCTATGTAATTGTCTGCTATCAAGCGGCCACCTCTGGTGCACATCCTCTTCTCAATGCCACACATTTGACATCTCCATGGTTTTAATACCCTCTGTTCATGACCACTTTTACATACTCTAATTTTGCTTCTTTCAACCTTAACATTTTCTGCACCTAGACCCTGCTAGGGGCTTTCTCCTAGACTCCCAGTCATTGGCTACCTCATATATCACTTGGGCATGGAAATTCACTTTCCATAGATTTAATTTTGTGTCATACTGATACCTTCATAGTGCATTCCGTTTTTTTCTAAATGTCCAGTTAGATTCTCTGAACATATTAATTTAACCAAGCATGCATCCACTTGCAAAAAGCAAGTCTGGATTGCTTTACCTCACAATACTTTGTCCTTTGACTAAAATTATTGAGAACCTCAATGCTAACAGCTACCCAGATATCCTTCATGAACATCTAAATGATGCAGTGTACTAGTAGGACAACACCACTTGTTGCAAGATTCATACTATGATGAGGTTCTTTGATAATAAAATCAGTCACCAGACCTCTGAGGATACATTCATCAAGGTATTGATGGTCCGGCAGTTCACCTGTGGACAGCAGCAGAACATACTAGTAAGCAATTCTTCAAGACATCATCACATACTTGGTAGAAATGAATCAATGCCATGCTGTATATTATAGTGGTTGATACTAGAGGAGGTTCAATTCACTACTGCAGTCTCTTTGTTTATTTTCCCCAATTTGCCATTTTTCCTTGTGACCATAATAATGGCACTTTTTAGGGCCAACACTTATTGATTGATTTTGACATGTGTAAATATGTTTAATCATTCACACTTTGGAAAATGTCAGGTTGGTCTATCTTGAGAAAATTTAATTTAATTTATCTTTGGTGATAAATCACTGCACCTAGTATGTGGCAATTTGGGAATACTTTTGAATTTTTAATATAATCCAGAAACAAACGATATAATGATAATTTACAAGACCAGGGAAATCTTAATGTATTCTGTCATTTAGTTTAAGCAAAAAAATATAAATTATTCTGTAGTTGGATTATATAAAGTAGATTTATTGATTTTAGCCAAACCGAAGGTGCCAAAGGTGACATGCGATTCTTCTGATTTAAAATACAAATGCTGCTTTGATCCGTCTAGAGAAGAAATTAAAAGGAGAACTGGTTTATCGGGCAATGACTCTAAATTTACTCTGAAAATGGGATACAAAAGGTGAATATTTATTTTTGAAATTTCAATTTTTTTAATAAGTACATATTCTATCAAAACTTTTATTGAACATATTTACACAGACACTATAAGTACATAGAAATGAGCAAAGTAGAATTGAGCAGTTAGCCTTAAATTAATTATAAATTGTCTTCGTATTTTTGTATCCAGAATTACTTTCATTCTTATTTTTTATAAATTATTTCAAGGGTGCCAAAAGAATCAATATGTTAGGTTTGTAAAATCAGTCGTATCATCCAATAACATTAAATTGATTTTTTTAAACAAGCAATTGATACTTTCATCTTTTGGGTGGAAATATATTATGTACATTAGTGGTAATTTATTATCGACAAATTAGTTAATTGTTGATTTGATTTACTGACTATAAATTTGGTAGAATTGATGTAAAATCATATATGTCTATGCTATTTCAGACACAAGAAAGGACAATGGAAATGGTGTGGACAGTATGGACAGAGCCATCTAACTGATACATGTTGTGATATGGGTAGATTGATATCTGCAAGCACATTTTTATATGTCATTATGTTCGTTAGCAATGTGCTTGGTAACGATACTGTTGAACATCAAAACCCAACAGTTTTACTTGGTATGTTTTTGTTTTTTTCTAGTAACCAAAATTTAGCATTAATCAGTGAAACAATAAGTAACAAAATTAGCTGCTTCTAAAAAATCATATTTTGCAAAGACTGGTTTTAGACATGAGTACTAGTGGCTAGTTTCACTTTTATGAGGGTGCGGGGACATAACTGGTAGTATACAATTTGGACATGAAATTAACAAACACCACACATGTACAACATATGTGTTCAATGAATCAGTTACATTGTAAAAAATACCTCGTTAGTTTTTTTTTAACTGCCAATATTTTTGAAGACTTCTTAAATTCAAAAACCATAAAACCAGGAAGGCTAAATGAGATTCAAAATATCCCGTGAAAATGATGACATACCAAGATAAATAACATTTGATGGACGAAAGAACTCAAATTTATCACAATTCCAAGAAAACGAGTACTTTTTTTTATTTTTGTAAAAAAGACATTTTCGGATTATTGTATGGGATTCATACTGTAGTTATCCCACCTAATTCAACAGCAGCGCATCAAATAAAGCAAGAATCATTGAAACTGGTGCAGTCTTTTACAAGGGGTCCCAAAAGTAATTGTAACTCATGCAATAGATTTTCTCTGTTTACTAGTATTCATTTCAATTGCAGCTATAGTGATTTTTATTCATGGTTCATTTTGTGAATAGATATCAATCTTTATGAATACACAGCGATGACATAAAGTCTATTTAATTTATGGTCTGAAATTATTCTGTTAAATCAGTTATTTGTTAAACACATCACATTTTAATAAAATTTTCGAAAGAAAATGTACGTTTTAACATCTGGGCAATATTAAAATTTAATGACACACCAAAAGATTTATATTTCCAGCTAGTAATGATAGGTCGTGAAAATAGTCCATCATATGTGATAATAACAATATTGTGTAATGACTTCGGAGATGGCAAATGTGATGGAATGGATGATGATTGTCCAAAATCAGCTGGAAGAAAAGATTCATGAAATGATTAAACAAGACAAACAATTGACGGTAAGAGAGATAGAAGATGAAACTGATATTTCACAGGATCTTTAAAACAGAGCTGAAAACGGAGAAAATATGTGTCAGATGGGTTATTCACATTTTAAGTGCTTGCTGCAGAGAAGGAAGAGAGGGTTGCTATTGCTCATGATCTGCTTCCAATCATCAGAAATCGACCTCCTGTTTTGATTACCAGTAATGAGAGTTGGTTCATATTTCATCAAATGGACCCCAAACAAAACAACATGCTTTAGCAGACTAATGATGATGAACGACCACAGATTGTAACATCATCCTTCAGATCCAGGAAAATTATGTTCACTATTTTCATCAGTAGAAATAGTGTTGAGCTGATTGGTGTCTTGCCAGCAGATCAGCACATAAATGCAAGTTACTCCAAAGACTACATACTTGACCCGATGATTTCATACATGAACGAAAGCCATTCTTGTCATAAAATTATCATTTACTATGATAATGCGCCAAGTCACTCTACAGCCGTAATTAAACAATTTCTGCAGGATAAGAATGTTTCAGTTTCCCCACACACTCCCTACTCTCCTGACTTGGCACCACTGGACCACTCATTCAACCGTGTTCAATATATATTAAAGGTCATATATCAGAAGCTCTAGCATCACGATTTTGAATGGTTCCATCAATGCTCGGAGATGTGAGAGAAGCGTTTGCTGAAGTACATTGAACTAGGTGGACACTACATTGCAGCAAAATGATGTTACGAACATCAAATAACAAGAAGGAATTATTAAAAATTTGTAAAGTACCTACTACAGCCTCAACAAGTTCATTGAAGTTGAAAAATAGTCAGAACATGGGATCTTTTAATTTTTCTAAGCTATAGTCTGTTGGACAGAGCCCTCATCATTGCCTACTTAGAATTTGGAAATAAATCTTTGAGAAAACAGGAATAATAATAAAAAATAAAATGCAGGAACAGCCTCTACGAGTTGATAATAATAGAAATGGAAGTCACAAACCAATTTTCTAAGTATTTTTCAACTTTAGTACCAATCTGCTTTACATTCTACGATTGTGTGGAGGTGGAGCTCCCACTGGCAACTTAAAATTTTGACAAGTGTGTTAAGGAATTCAAACAAGTGGAGTCATAAAAATTTGTTCAGAAAAACTTGAGTCAGAAAATTCGATTTTTCTAAAAGTATTTTTTTACTTTTCAGCAAATTTATTCGGATATCCGACAACTTCTAAAAGACTAATTTTAGACATTTGTGACTAGGGCTAACCTACATTTTTATGGGCGTAATAAACAGAAATTATAACCCATGAGTTTTTCATAATAAACTCCATAAAGTTTCAATCTATGATTACTTGGTTTTTTGAATTATTGTTATTATACCAACTGAAAATAAAGAAACCTTCAGAGTCTTAATACTTATTACTAAAAAGCAGCCGATCATCACTCAGTGTTTTTACTATAAGAAAATCATGAATTCCGTTTCATACTATTGAATCAGTTTCATTCATTAATTTTCTATTTTATAAGATGAAAATGGTACGCTTCATAAAGCAATAATATATTTTTTTAAAGTAATTTAAAGCCAATTAAATAAAATTCTATGCAAACCTATTGCTATTTATTGAAACAACACTGCAATTATATTTATTATAGTCCTGTTTCATTTTGATACTAAATGCACAATAGCAGTGAACTGCCGAAAATGTACTGTTCACTTTCAGTAAATGCCTGCTAAACGTGGAACCCAGTTGCTCATACATAGGTACTTATATTATAAGAATCGAGCTTTACTTACAAAAATACTTCACATTTGGATTATCAATACCTGCTAGTCAACTAGAGTACTAAAGTGCATAGGCTTTGTCCAGTTAAGAAATATTTTTATCATTTTAAAATAAGTTAAAAATTATGTATTCATATGATTTATTCACTATCATATCATTTACAAAGGAAGTAGGTATATGCATTCTCAGTGTCA
>JAUYWI010096642.1:0-11846 GCA_034780595.1 Parotoplana pacifica | reverse complement strand
AATGTATGATTAAAGAAAACAAGGCTACCATAACAACACCTATCAGGCAGACTGTTATTCTAACATAAAATTGTAAGGGCATATATATGTACCCGACTGTGGGCACATGAGATTATAACACAAGATAATATACGGTGTAATAGATAGCTACATACATTAAGTGTAGTGGACTCTCTGTTGTCTTGAGATAATGTTCATAATGCTGTGGTAGCACGGTAGCTTCTGTGTTTTATATCACGTTAATGAGTAATACAAAAAAAAACATTGCAAAAGAGAGTTAACAAGAAAAAAAATTGGGAAAATTTGGTGGTAATTTTTACTTTTGAAAGAAGGGGGCGGAGGTCTAAAATCAGATTGTCCCCCCACGGAAAAATTATAGCTGCTCAGGTATGGTGGGGGTTAGAAGTCAACATCGAGAAGAGTTTGGAGAAAGGCGACCATTGTAATTTACTCCACCATACTATTTGGATTTCAGCTTCACGAAGTTTCATTTTAGCTAAAATTGTATCATCTACTTCTATAGGCATAGCATTGTTTTACATACGCTATAAAAATAGCGTTCCTGAATAGACTGAATTTTGTAACGAGAAATTAGTATAGGTAGTATGGCGGTATATTAAGCGAGGGAAATGCTACAAAATTATGATGCTGAGTTTGTTATTATCCTTGGGACATAAAAACCAAAGGGAAGGTTCATGTTTTTAATCAGCTCCAAATAATTTTTATTAGGATCTCCATTTGTATTTTAGGCTTTTGAACGCCAACAAGCATTTTTCCTTCTTTTATTTATAGACAATTATTTTAAAATTATTACTTTAAAGTAATATACAGTAAAAGATAAAACAAAACTATCTCACTAATATAAAACAAAATAATTACTATTTTTTATTCTAACCTAGATAACTATCACCACAAAAATTAGTATTTTGCAGAAAAACCATAGATTAGTTAGATCGTTAAAACGCAATAGGTATATCATGTATTTAGTGACAAAATCGAATATTATGTATGTATTTAACGGCTATATCAATCATAATTCCCTAAAATGTGCGAATAGATTATTTTATCTGATCAATCGCAATATAGTGCTGTTCACAGTGAAAAGTAGATAACAGTTGATTTCAAGTATTTTGTGATAATATGATAATTTATCAAATAAAATGAATGCAGTTTTACTGCTAGAAACGCCTATATATCGAAACCACACGCTTATTGATTATTACTGGATTTTGTAAGATGAACTATTATTTTCATTATTTTATTGTCTTTGTTATTATAAAGTAATTTGCAGATAAGAGCGTTTTCCATAATACACAGCAAAAGATAAACAACCTATGTAAGAAAAGTATTAAGCCGATCTTGATCAAATTTTCATATATCCTATTGTATTATAATAAAATTTAAGTAACATTTCATCAATATCAAGCTACTACTTTTCACACGTAAACTTTTTATATTCGATGTATTTTGTTAAGGAAACCGCACCTATTTACGAATCATCTTAAATAAAAGCATTCTATAAAAATATAATTAATCTAGATATAATGGACATATGGATATAACAGTCCCTTTAAAACTTCCTATCTTTAAAATTCCCCTGGACATAACGGATAATTGGACTAAACAATTTAGTTCCTAGGAAATATTTACCCCGTTTTTAACAGTTTGAAAATCACTAATTGAGTGCTAAACTATTTATAATAAATTTAAAAGTCTTCTTGATATATAAATGATGATAAGCTTAAGACTATTTAAAATGCTATTATTAATATGTATTTTACAGGAAATAAAGCCATTTATTTATTTATTATTATTATTATTAGTTGTGTCAAAACAGAAAAAGAGGAGAAATCTTGATTATATTAAAAGCATTAAAAAGGATAAATTTCTTAATGAGTGAACCATTAATCAGTGTATTTAGTCCGGGTCTCCGGGAGCTAGTTCGAGTTTAATCTTACACTCGAGTACAAAAGGTTTGTGGTATGTAGTTTACAAAAATTTAAATCCTAAGTTCCAGAATTGGTCCCAGTATCTCCATACAGAAAAATATCCATGAAAAATAAATTGCTTCGATTTAATTCAAATGTCTAAAAATTATCATAAACATTTTCGAAAAGATTGGAATCATTTGGATAATCAAAACTAACATTTTGACGGTTTTAATTTTGATGCTATTTATAGTTTAATATGTAGGAGACAGGAGAAATTATGGTCTTAGCCTCTCATGAAAAAAGACCGTCTGTGCATGGTGAAGAGCCACACCTTCATGAGGTAACCCTGGTGCTACAGAACACGGCGGATCTAGAGTCGAACACTAGAATAAGACGTTCTCACCGTGTTGAGAGGCTGAATGGCCAATGGTAACTGGTCTCAAACGGGAGCAGTCGGATTTAGTGGAGATATCCGGCTGATGGCAAGCATAGCCTTTTGTCTCAGCCCCATCAGGTGGTTCTGATGGGTGGTAAAGCTCTCCGTTACTCATCTTTTAGCTGATGGAAAAATACGGTTTACTCCGAATCCACACTGGCAACCACAAATATGATCTCTCCTACATTTAAATCCTCCTCTATGTACCGCTGTCAATGTGGAGGTGACACGTTGGGTTCTCCAAGGTGCAATTCCCCAAGGCCCTCCCTATCAAATATGTTAGTTTCGGTTAACCAAATGATATCTGTATGTGGTGTAAATTTGAAATAAATCAAAGCAACTGATTTTCACCGATATTTTTATGTATAGGAAAAATACATTGACTGACCCAAGGATCTTGGGAGTGACACCTAGGGGCACTGGACCATTTATGCATATTAAGATTTACATTTTTGTAAACTACTAGTGACGATTTCTACTAGAAATACTACAAACCTTTTGTGCTCGAGTGTAAGATTAAACTCAAACTAGCTCCCGGACCAATTATGGTGTGCAAGTGGAAGATGAGTGAAATGTTCAGATCGTAGGTATGTATTTGTTTAAGTATATAAACCCTAACGATTGTATTTCTATGGTTCAGATGATTTTGATTTAAAGATCTAATCAAAATCTTTGTCTTGATTAAATTGATTTGTGTGGTGAAATGTAGCGAAAGTAGTGAAAATAGCGAAATGTAGTGAAATGTAGCGAAAGAGAATGAAAAACGTATTAAATAGAAAGGGAGACTAAAACAAAAAGAAACAGAATTAGATCAAAGCTTAATAAAAAAAGGAAAAAGCTCAGGTATTTAAATTATTCAAGCAAACTGTCAGCACCTGCCCTAACTTTATCTACTGTGTTCATACAAACTATGGATATAACACACTAATAAAGAAAAGTCCAGTATAAAGAGATAATGGATATACCTAATGAACTTTGAATATAACAACCAAATTTGGCGGTCCTCTTTAAGTCTATTAAAACGAGATTATTCTGTAATATTTCTTGAATTCAGTTTTACTCAACCTTGTCACAGAAGAATTTCAGGTTTAAAACAGAAAACCTGTACTGTATGTGTACAGGGAGGTCACATTAATCCAGTTGGTAAATACATTTGTCATCTCATAAATGAGATCGTGTGAACAATAATTTGAATTACAAAGTGAAAATATTCCTACTAATGTGTGCGTCACGATAAAACTTTTATTTAATGGTAACTATTAATATAGTTAATTGTAGTGATTAAATTTTTCGACAAAAATTATCTAATATAAATCAATAGACAAGTATAATAACACCTAGTTACCAACGTGTATGTATTGCTTGTATTTAATAATAAATGCAGGTAGTCACCAAACATTCATTAACCTACTAACAAACAGAACAGTCTAGGTATAGCGAGGTGCTAGCTAGAGAAATAATATGAAAAACCTGCTTAATATTGTCTACAATAGTTAACAAAAATATTAAAGCTTGTTGTACAAATAAGAACATAAGTATTTAGAATAGAATCAAAGTAGGTAGGTACCTATCATAAAATGTGATTCTTCACTTAGTTAAAACTATAATCAAAAATGGTACACTCTTCTATGCTGAATTATCGTCCACTGGTCTATGCCTAAATTCAGGCGAATATTGGAAATCTGTTTCATCTGATTTTAGATAAAAGTTATAACCAAAGTATTGTCCGACAAAGAACTGCTACATTTGTATAGACATTTTCAGGATCTACCTTGACAAAATAAATTTTGAGCAAATTTGCATATAAAAACATTCTGGTGTCACATAGTGATGAAATTTGAAAATATAAACTACAAACCTACAAAAAAAGCCGAAAACATTGAAAGAATCCAATAAAGTTATATGTATACCCAGGTGAAATTGGGTTTTGGTAGGCGTGGTTTATATTGTCAGGAATGTAAAATATTGCATTATTAATTTGGCTATATACATATGTTTATACCCTGTATAAAAGTTTATATTGTCTAGGAGTGTATATTGTTGTTCAACATATACTAATATATAGCTTTTAGAAAATATTTCATTTTGTCCAAATTTTTCAAAAAATTCTACAGATGTTTTTTCTGAAAAGTAATGCAATCATACTGTAGCAAACAATTTCATATTTAAACAATTTCAAGAAAATATAATACTGTCTAAGTTAGATAAAAACAGACGATTAATTCTGCACAAGAACGTATTACACCTTTGATTAATAACAACAACAAAAATCTCGTTGAAATGACAGTCGCACAAGAGATGTCTAGTAGAACTTTCTAAATATTTTTATAATATACATAGAGATTCAAAGAAAGCGGGGCACAACCACATAAATATGGAATAAAATTTGCTGTCCTATATATAGTTGTCCATGGAAGATTTATGTACAGAAAATAAATAATTATGTAAAGTATAAAAGTCAAAGATATACATATGTGGCCACCATACCGTTAGATAACACTTTCATAATTTTCAAATGAATCGTTTTCGAGAGCTATTGAATTTAAATCCAATAAGAGACAATTTTCTAGTAAAAAAAACAAAATTGGGATGCCGTATTATAGATAGAGTTTAAAAGTTCGTGTCTCTATGGCCATACCTATCAGTCTAGTACTTGTATATGTACAAAAAGTATACAAAAATTCATAATATAAAAATATCACATAAACAGATTGTGACCAAATATAGCGATTTAGTCTCCAACGACAAAAGATTATGCATCATAAATGCTATTATAATTCGCAATGGTCAAATAAAAGCAACATTGAGAAGCCTTTGTAGAATACAGAAATAGATTGATTTCATGTTCAAGATTTGTTTAATGTCACCTGATCCTAAATAGTTGCATTAAATGTTTGACCTCATCACCATGAATCTGAAATTTCTCATGTGTTAGGCACTTTCTATGTTGGCAAACCTTTAACTAATGAATAAATAAAGTAAACATCATTTTGAATTTGCCAATAATTCTAAAATATAACATAAATAGCGGACAGATAAAATCACTGAAAACATTCAGGAGCATAAAAAACCATTTGAATCAATATTTTAAAGGTTCTAGATCTTTTTAATAAATAGCAAACAAATATTGGCACCAAAATTTCACAAATTCATTCTAAGAAAATGCTTAAAATGAAAAAAAAAACATGATATACAGAGTTCATACAGAATAGAATACTCGCACTCTTTGTTATATTGAAAAACAAAATAATACAATTTCCTTATTTTTCTTTTTGTATGAACCCTGTACATATGTACAAGACAGAGCTGTGATCATTAGCTCTTAGAAGACTGGTGATATTTATTCCAGTTCATATTTGACATGGTCCAACGTTGCTCTTCCTTCCCCGAGCAAGCAGCTAAAAGTAAAGATTAGGAACCTTTAATTAAATAGTTAGGAAAAGAGCTGGCTGGTCTGCAAAAATGGTTATTTTTAAATTGAATGTTTTAATCTATGTAAATCAACTAATTTTAATTGGTGATTTTTATTTTTAGTCAACTTGACAGTTCCCAAATTACTGAACTTCAATTTCAGGCTTTTACTGAATCTAATAGTTAAATTATTCTTATCAAACAATAATGAAGTCTATTTCTCGTAGGTACTTAAGTATTTTTTTAACATAAAAATAGCAATAATTTAGTTAGCAAAGAATACATATTTTTAATTGAATCAAAAGTTTTTTGGTTTATCTAGATTTGCTATGACATGGGTAAGACATTTCTATTTAGTTAGTACTCTTTAATTATTCTAAATACACATCACAGAATGCTGACAAATTGTGATTTTCTGTAAAATGCTTATGCTATCATATACATATGTATATTGAGAACAATATAACCTTCAATAACACTTTTTCCTATGATTTTTAGGTAAAAATAAGCTTGAACATCGGGGAAGTTACTTCGTGCCCGATATCAACGGATTTGAATCCAGAAGAAACCTGGGGATACCAGAAAAAAAGCCCCACAATTATTTTCAAGGAAATGTTTCAAATTTTCAAATTTCTGACTACCCCCCCACACCCCAAATTTAGTCCTGTCGTGCAAGTGGTCATTAGTCTGTAACTCAAAGACGAAGCATATGAGACCTATATAACCTATTGCCAACAGATAGGAACGTTCACTTAATCTATCCAAAAAATAATAATTTCTAGGTCATACATGGGTCCTACATGACGCCAGAGGCTATTTTTAAATCACCCAACCTAAACATTTGGGGTCAGAGGTAACAAAGTATTATTTTCTGAACTTAATAATATGTATTCATTAACTATTATAAATCTAATGTAACCAGCTATGTATATAGTTAAAATTTAACTAAAAACATAATGCAGAAATGTTCGTTATAGAAACAGAAATGGGACTTAACTGCACATGTACCTATATAATTGTATATAGTAAGTTAAATTATTTTAGCAAATAACTCCTAAACAATGCATTTTACAGGTAGATATAAATATGTACCCACACTACCTAAAACTTTATTTTCCAATGTCAAATGATACAAGTATGACGTCATTTTTCAAAATAACTGCCATTTTATCACTTAACCCATTAACTACCGAATATTTTTGTTAATTTGTGTTCTCACAACTGGTGGAATTAATTTCCAAAATGCACCATGTCTAGAAGTTGCATTACTGACATGAGAATGATTCGAAGATTCATGGATAATTACAGATTGATTGACATCAATAACAGGTTGTCTGATGGCTTTCTTGGGCAGAGCAAAGTATTGTTGTTTAATTCTTTGGTTAAGGTTGAGGATGTTGGTTGGTGTGGATGCTGTGTTGTCTGTAATGATTCTGGCACCACGGTTATTCTTACGTCGAAGCCTCTTTGTTACAAGGAGCTATATTGTAATCAATAGCAGTTCTAACAAACTGGATGTAAAACAAAAGGATTTGTTTACTCCGTTGACCCCAGTCGACGACCATCAGAGCTTTGCTTGGTCGTTCTGATTCTTTCTCTTCTGATTTATTTGGAAGCTTTTTCTTTGAAAATGAGAAATTGATCAAAAGTGATATCTATGAAAACCCGATTGGGATTTCTGTAGCTCATTTTGGACGCCGTAAGGTTAATCTAGTACATCAATAAACATTTTGAGATAATCTACGGCACATTTTAACCTCCGGGATTTAGACTGAGTAATATAACTTCCAGTAGCTCTCAGAACCATTTCGCAACTTTGAGGACCTTCAATATCTGACAGAAGCCTAATAGGCTAAAAGGTTAGGAAATCAAAATGAAATAAAAAAAGAGATTTTAAACTGATTAGAACGACATGTCAACTTTTAGGAATTTATCAAATAGCTTCTAAGTAGCTCTGCGAACCACTTTAAACTTTTTGGGGTCCTTCCAGTACCTTGTAAAAGCATGTCATGATGGTCAATTAGAAGAATAGAAAGTTATATTTAGAATATAAATTTGAGATATTGAACTGATCGAAGCCATATTATGGCCTCAATATTTTCTAAATTAGCTCCTCCAAGTAAGTCTCAGACCTTCTGGACCACTTTGACTCTAATCTAGTACTATAGTAAACATATTTTGTCAGACAAATATCTACAACTTTTAAAATACAATTATATGGAACAAAATGTTTTCATTTATGTCTAAATTCATTTTTTATTGAATTGCCCCACGCTTCTGGCTAAAAATGGTCTATAACGTCATCCATTATACATAAGGGAGACGACCTTGAAAATTTGCTTTTGGATAGTTTGGGGGTGGTTTTCTATAGGTTTATAGGGTAAACTACGAAAAAGGCTTCGAATTAACTTTGTGAATCCACCTACTATCTTACTAGTTTATTTCTTTGCTGTCTTTATCTGTACACATATGCGAAATAAAAATTACTAATAGTGGAATATTTAATGCAAAGTGGAACAGCGAAATCAAATCCACTTTTCATAAATATTATTTAAAGTGACACAATTTGTTATTTAAAATGGAACAGTGGTATTTATTTTAACGTAGAACACTTTTACACCATAATGTAGAGTAAAACAAAACACTGATATTTCGAAACATTAATGATGTGGTGCTAAATTGGATATGTGAAGCATAGGTGAGCAGAAACGGAGAAATACAGCACTCTGTAGAAAACAAATTAGTGCTGTATTTCTTTATTTTTGATTACTTGTGTTTTCCATGTTCAGTTTGGTATTGTATCGTCAATGGGGGTACATTTCGAAATATGAGTGTTTTATTAGCAAATAGCAAGGTAATCAAAATTTAAAGTTTTTAAACTGGTTAATAATGTCTACTGTGGGAAGCAGTTTCTTTCATGATGCCAAAGTCCATTGTTCTTGAACAGCGAGCATTGACGATCCAATAGCAGACATACGAGGTTGAACAGCGAGCATTGACGATCCAATAGCAGACTTACGAGGTTGAACAGCGAGCATTGACGATCCAATAGCATACATACGAGGTTGAACAGCGAGCATTGACAATTCAATAGCAGACTTACGAGGTTGATCAACGAGCAATAGCAGACCTACTAAGCTGATCAGTGAGCGTAGAATCAGGGTCAGCAGGTGTTGATAATCCGAATGCAGAAAAGTGTGAGATATTCTTTATAAGTTAAGCTCGACTTTTCTCCCTAAGGTAATATTTTTTCATCCGAATGGTCATCTGCTTTGTGTTTAATATTGGTACATCGGTTACTTGTCGTTCCCATGCCTTCAAATCATCTTTATGGACCGACAATATTCCAGTTGCTCGAAATCCGCTTTGAGCATTTTCTACAGTAGAAGAAGCGTTCTAGGCAATTGTGTTCCACTTTCAATAATTTTAGTGTTCAACTTTTATTAGACATTTACTGAAAGTGGAACAGTATACTTTCGCAAGCTTAATGCTATTGTGCACTTAAAAAGTTATTTAATTAGCTTTAAATTACTTTAAAAATATCTATTAATAAATTAGTGCACATAGTTTATGAAGTGTGCCATCTTCACCATATAGAAAATCAATTAATGCAACCGCTTCAATAGTATGAAACGGAATTCATGATTTTCTTATAAGAAAAACACTGATTAATGATTAGCTTCTAAAAATAAACCTGAGTAATAAGTATTAATACTCTGTAGATACAGCCACTCTTAAATGTTTCACTTTCCGTAGTTTATCCTAGGTTATAAAACCCTTCATTACCGAGTTTTAACCAATTTAAGTAATAAAATGGCGATGATTTTCAAAAATGATGTCATACTCGTATCATATAAAATAGTTAATAAATACATTTCATTAAGTTCAGAAAATAAAACATTATTGCCTCTGACCCTAAATTTTAGATTGGGTGATCAAACAATATCCTCTGACGCCATGTATAACCTTGAAAATTACTTTTTTTTTCGGATAGATTGAGGGCATGTTCTTATCTGTTGGTAATTACATAGGTCTAAAGTTGAGGTATAGAGGGGGGGGGGGTCAGAAAAATCAACATTTGAAGCATTTCCCTTGAAATTTATTTTGGGGCCTTTTTTCCTGTATCCTCAGCTTTCTTCTGGATTCAAATCGGTTTCAATTGTGTGTGAAGCAATTTCCCCGATGGTGACCCTTTTTGGTCATAGATTTAATGAACTAACCCTGCTTGACGCAGTGCAAATTGGTAGAATATTGATTGTTCTACACAATACCCACTCTACATAGCCATACATAGAAATCGATGGAAGCTTGGATTTAATTTAACGTAGCTACAGCGATACAACACGTTTACAATATAATACCACCAATTGACATTGATTTGGTTTTCAAATAACAAAATAAAAGCAGTTTGAAACTGTTGGGTGTCATAATACTATTAGATATGTAAATCTTGTATCTCGTATGTACATATAATGTCAACATCATGAAATGCGTCTTCATCAAAGATTACTAATAGCCAACATACATATGTACATATTTGAAAAGTTCTATATAGGCTATAATTTAATAATTTATAGATAAATTTCGAAAAAGAGATCTAAGGAAAAGGTCTTATAGATAAATATCATATTGCTATATAAAAAATAATCATGTGGATATATATGGCTGACTAGCTTAGTACCTACTATGATATTGAGGACTAAAAAATTTTTATAGACTTCGGACCAAAATACTACGACATACTGAACCACATATAAACAGATCTTTAGATCTTCTAGGAAATATTTTGACGATCAAAAAATAATATTTCTGCTTATAACTAGCAGACAGTATATTATATTAATAAAAGTATGATTCTTATTTTTCACGGAGTTGTAATTAAATGTTTTACATCGCTCGACTAGTTTTTCAATGTCACCAATGTAACCATAGATAAGAGAATCTTGTGGATATAACAATATGATACTAGAAGTAAATAATAATACATACCACAGATACTAGACCAGCCATACTTATCTATTTCTATGAGACTAGCATTATCATAGAACTAGAAGCAATCAGCCATCAGTAATTTAGTGGAAGTAAAATAAAAGCAAAACCACCAACTCACCGAGAGAAGGTATGTTTTTCTCGTTTGGATTGGGTTTTCCTAAGCATAATCCAGTGTCAATATGTTTAACAGCCATGGTCTAGATAAATTAACAAAATGGGAAAATTAGGTAGATATACGTAGGCTCAGTCATAAAACGAATTGGAATCATTACTAAATAGCCACAACAAAACAATTTATCACCTAGAAATATAGTTTTATGTATTCTGCTATAATTAAAACAATATATAATATAGCAGACTAATTAATCATTGGCCTTAAATAAGAACAAACTAAATAGCAAACAGTACAAAATTAATAAAAAGATACTAAAGTCTCTAAACGATAATGATTTGTGAAATCGAAATCAGAAAAGTAACGAAATTAAATAAACCAACAAGACCTCAAATATTAAATTGTTGGCCACCATTTTACGAGTATAAACTATTGACCAGTTGTGTTTAAGTCTGCTTATACAAATAATATGTTACCGGCAATCGTTGTAATATGTAATGTTGGGCAATGTTCAAACGCCTAGACAATTTTAGATATTTAAATCTGTTTGCACCATCATCATCATTTATTTCTAAGAGGTCGGTTTATTTCCCTCTGACAGGGAGTCGCCGACCCACATTCTTTCCAACTGGCCACACCAATTTTCCAGCGCTTTCTATCTTCATGATCCCCAAGTTTCAGTCCAACCTTTAGACATTCTCTCTCTGCCATACATTTCCAGAACAACTTTGGCGCCCTCTTTCCCTTGTCCATTTTACTTCGAGATTCCGTGCACATTTTTCATCACTATTCTCTTCTTTCTCAGAACGTGACCACACCACCTTAGACAACTGCGTCTCACTACCTCTACAATGGACTCTCGCAGACCAAGCTTTTCCATCAACACTTCTGAATTCATCTTATTCCGTTGATAACCCACATTTTATTATATGCGTCTGATATTGAGGTGGGGTCCAGACACCCC
>JAUYWI010096641.1:0-22929 GCA_034780595.1 Parotoplana pacifica | reverse complement strand
TTCACATAATTAAAAATAAAATATAATACATGAATTTAAAATAATAATAAATTAGCAAAAATTCTTTAAAAAATATATGTAGGTGTTCATAATAATCTGTTGCCGGCTGTATAGACATGTCTCTGGTGAATCTTTATCATATTTATAAATTTAGTACTCTATGAATATTGTTAAATATTTATAATATGGTCAATTGGAATTGGATATTTGAATATGAATATTTGAATTATTAATTAAGAGCAATTGTAATTGAATCATGGAATTTTTTACTGATAAGATGTTGTTTTCCATTGTAACTGCACAACAAAATGGTGTCAAACCATCTCTAATTTATGAAAAATTACTAACTGCATGGCTTGATGATGGCAATAATCTTCGAGACGGCTTGTCCAAGCGGAGAATATCATGGTCTTAGAGGCTGTGTCACTCAGCGCTGAACACTTCTTTAAGGTCGTCGATGGCACAATCGATTCTTACATTCTCTTTTTCCGTGAGATGGGCGAGCACTTTAGATCACTTCCATAAACACTATCCATGGAAAATATCCAATTGATTCATGACATTGGGCGGCCACATACAGCTATTTGACGACTGAATTTCTTGCATCAAAAAGGTCAAACTGATCCGTCAACCTCCCACAAACATATGTGACAGCTTTATCTTTCCCCGTCTGGAATGTATCCGTAACAGACTTAACTTTACAAATAAAGAGGATCTGCAGACATTACTAGAAGCTCAGTTTCCAACATTTACCAGACCTATGATGGTAAAGGCCCTTGAAAATTTGAAGAGAGGTTTGGACTTGATTATTGAATGGGAAGCAAATTACAGATATACATATGTACAATAATAAGTTGTCTGACAATTATAGTACATTTTTCTAATTAAATAAAACACATTGGAACTTATAATTTTTAAAAAGAAATTGAAAACGGACATTAATTACAAATCACCCTCTAGTACATTTTGTTTCAAAAAAAGTTTGACCATACAAGGTGAGTCAAAAGTCTGTAATTGACTCACCTTGTAGTTTGACTACAATATTGAATATAAAAAGATTTGAACCATACATTATACATTAAATCAGCTGTTTTGATAATAGAAAGGTAATCTTTTTACAGAAAATTTAGGCGTTTTTTTCTTTTACTTGCTATGGAAAAGTAGTACTTTTCCGTACTGTAGAATTATCTCATATAAAGTATTGTGAAAAAATACGTAGTATAAATGCGTCTATGATCCAACTGTTTTTATTGAATTGCGCTCTGTAAACAAATTTAAACCATAGATTACCTCGCTATTATGATTTTTAACGGCTAATATCCGCAATGATTGAAATGATAGAGTCATAAATATTGCAAATATAAATTTATAAATAAAATGCTTAGTCATGAAATTTCTCCCTTATTTTTAGCATAAGAAAAAATTACGTTCCTTCATTGGAAAAGTACCATTTCCATACTCGGATAGCTATTGTTAACTAGAACGCTTCGCTGTCTCGGTAGCAACAGAAATCCTCGTATAGAAAAGTACTACTTTTCCAATTTCAGGAAAATAATTATTCCTTCAAAATTAATTACTTTGTAGAATACATACACAATTCCTTGTTTAAAAATATTTAGGAACTGTTTTCGTATAGTTTAGTCAGAAAGAAAAAAGTACAAAAGTTGTTTTTATATTTCTTGAAAGGTAGATTATGTTCATATAAAGTTTATATTCTACGTTTAATTTATTTTAACGAAATATTTAATTAGGGGAATAATTTTTACAAAAAGTATATAGTTATTAAATGAAAAAACTTTGCATATATAAATTTTTCGTCACAAAATTTTCTGTAAGTATAGTTCTTTTTTATGCTTTAGGAATTTATGTGTTTTCTATTAAAACATTATTCAGTGACATTCTAAAAATGTTGTTTATAACAGCTGTGTAACAAAGTTCTTAATGACGCCTTTTTATTGTGGACTTAGATACGAGGAAAACTTACTCAAATTTATATATTTCTCCAAATATGCTATTCTCGATATTTGCACTGAATTTGAATTCTTGAAGTGGATTAACAAAAATCAATGACACCGATGAATTTCCATGACCACGATTGGTGACACAGTTAGAAATACAACTGAAAGAAATATTAATGTTTATATTATCTGTAAATCAAAATGGGCTCTCAATTTCAATTCCCTCCGCTTACAAATATAAAAATATAAATATACAAATACAAATATTTTGTTATTATGCTTAATAATGGGAGATGAGTCTATAGACGTACCCCAGTATCTGGAAATATGATACTCTTGCAGGGTTGAGGTTTAGAACCCCTAGAATATCATAAACTGTCTGTGAATTGATTTGATACACAGCGACCTTGGAATGTTTTAGGATATAAAATATAGTTTAGAGGCAATGAAGTTATAAAAGATTAAAATGGAAATTTATTTGACTTCATATTCTGTGTGGATTTCTAAAAGAGACCCAAAATTATAAATGCATTCTTTTATTTGAAACCAATTCAAAATATGTGCTCATTATTATTACAAAATTTAAGTACTGTTATTGTAACATTTAAAAATCAACATTTTTCGTAAGCTGTGCTTTACAAAATTAAAATAAACATTCGACAGTATCATCGTATAGATGAATAATCCAATAAAAGATGTGCAAAAATATATGACTTCGAAATAAAAAGATGCTAATCTTTATTTATGAAAAGTTTACCGATTTAAACAAAGAATAATATGCCTTCACTATCAACAAAGGCTAATCAATTTTTCGAAAATCGCAATAAACAATCTTTTCAGAAAAAAGGAAACGTTTATGTTTGGTCTTACTTTTATGAATATGAAACCGATTTTATATTGTCAAAATTTAAACCTACTTTAAAGCTAGTTTGGAAGCGTCACCGTTTAATAAATTGACATATTGTTTGAACAATCGAGTTGGATAGCCATTGGCCCTGACAACCAAAGAAAAAGTAGCAATCTCATTTTGAAACATATAGAACGTATTGACATCTAGTTTGTGTTGTTTTGAGTCCCGGAAAGAATAAACATGTTGGGTCACATTTCCTGATTCCATGGGTGCTTGTTGGCGTGCCAGATTTACTATCCGTTGTGCCTCAGATATGTTGGTCCCACTTGTCCAGGCTGAGCGAGGTATATATTGCAACAGAGCTGGACAAAGCAAATAATACAATTCACGGTACTTTTAGAAAACAAATTTAAAAGTAAAATGTATGCCAAAGTTATCTATTTCAAGGCTATCGATAAAGCTGCATTTTTGTAAAAACGTTTGTAGTTAACCAGAAACCATGGAGATTTTGGTGATTTTGTTTCATGTGAATACAAACTCAGAAGAGTAATTATAGAACTAAATGCTCTGAGATTGAATACATATGTACAGATATATGTAAGGTCCCAGTCAAGAATTTAGCATAATTATAAACCTCATTGAAGTTCTGAACATTACATATAAATATAACACTCAAAATGCATTTAAGGCATTTAAGACAACGCTAAAAACAGACGGATTAAGCTCATTGATCGATGGCTAACTGCTAAGACCTTTTTGACTTAAGATAACCATTCAAAATATACTTCTGGATGTAACTAAAGATTTTTTCCATGATTAAGTTGATTATTATACTCAAAATTGTTGTAATGTCTAATAAAAACTTAGAATTTTAAACTTAATTCTGATTGGTTGATTTCGAAACTAATCAGAATTATTGAAATAAAGGTATTATTATACTGTATTATTATGTATTATATTGGAGTAGTATGTTTAAAATTTCTTGAAGAATACATTATGTTAATATGTTGAAGAGATTGTACCTCATAAAATTATTATAAAATTATTGTGCAATATATACCTATGTAACTTATGTTGCTCATAATTTATAAATTATGTGGTTACTCATCTCAGAGGTCAACCCAATGCAATTTTCTATGCTTAGATTCGCTCGTTAATTAATACTATAGGTAGGTGTCCAGAACTCCAGATATGTAACTAAATATATCTAAAACATTTACTGATAACAATTTCACAGGCTCCATCTTTGTTGTTTATCAACAGCAAAGTTGCTATTATGTGCATTTTTGACGGATGTATTTCTTATATATCATAATAATGATTGACATACGTGAACGCCAAGTCTTAAATTGGACAATTTTGATTTGTAAATTAGATGGTAAGCCAATGTATTTTTCTGTTCTAAAATGGGTAAACAATTGCTTCTATTAACTCGAAATTTACACTGGAAATGTCTAAATCTATTATAATCGTTTTCTGAATATTACAATGTTTTGGTCTAATTGGCAACATTTATTGCATAGAACACGTTTTCATTGTATAATTACCATATTTCTTGGAAATTTCATTTTGAAAATCATTTCTGTTGCTATCTAACTTCAAGCATAACTAAATGGTAGACAGTAATATACACAATTTAATGTTTTTGAATTCAGTTGAAAATGCGGATATTTAGACTATTACTCACGTTTGAAGTATGCCTCCATTTGATCGATCCCAGAATACCACATTTTAGCAATATCTATGGTCAAACAGACTGGCTTCCAAAGGAAAACATAATGGAGCATGGGCAATTTTAAAGCCCTGGCTCATCTGTGTAATTACAAAAATATATACCAAATTTTGTCAACGATTAGTTAAGCCTGAAGGCTTCAAAAATTGCACATGCTTTATCATTTTTTAAGTTGTTTGACAAAGTACATTTTTGTTAAAATAATGCAATATATCTATCCCAATTAGAATAATAATTCACATTTTAATATATTCATGTATTCATATTTTCAGGTAGACTGCTCCTATAGAACTTAGAAATAAATATCATTTTGTTGAGAATACGTTGTTATTAATCCTTCTATCTATCTGCATAAGTTTGAAACGAAACAAAATATAATTTAAAAACGAGTTGGGGTTCATAATACATAAAATGAAGGATTATGGGCTATTCTATTCTATTTATTTAAATATAGATGGTATTCCAATTCTTAGGCTCGTTCAAGATATTGTTTATAATAATTTTCAAACTGGCCACATTAATGAAGATCCATTTATTTGCTATTTCATAAAACAATTAGGTGCTTGTTTCGTTAAAACACAGTTGAATTCTAGACTTTTAACTGTTTGCTCTCAGTTATATCAACTTTAAATTAAAGGCAAATTAACAAGCATTACAATTTATTTATATTTTTTTAAAAGAGAAATGGTGTGAAGTCATTTTAATAATATTTTTCAAATACTTAATTCTACAAAATTGCACATAGGTAAATAGATTGTCATTAAAATGGCTTATTTTTAAATATAGCAAACACCACCATGAACTATAGTGAGAATTGGAATATCATCTATATTTAAATGATAACTCTTTAAATTAATAAATTATATTTTATTAAGATAAATAGTTTGTTCCTAACAAAATAATATTTATCTCTAAGTATTTGCCAGCAGTCGAACTAAAAATATAAAACCGCGAAATATTCATTTAGATTTATTTTTTTAATAAAATATACAATTCAAATACCTTTTAACATAATTGACTAAACTACACTGACCTTATATACAATGGTTGATTTAGATGACTAGTTTAATTTAAAAATGAAACTTTATCCGCTTCGTAAACATATATTCAAAATATAAAACAATATGATATTTTACTCACCAGAATTATGAGCAGAAATGTTGTGTTTAAAACAGCCCACATTTTCAGGACAATCCGATTTGTAATTAATGACACCTCCAATAAGGGTGATAGATTCACAGGGCCTTGTACAGTACCAGTCATAAGTGACATTATCGTTCTCTCCAGCTTGGTAGAATACGTCCTCATTATAGCTGCACTCAGCGTCCACTTCATGTTGATGGGATTACTCACAGCTCCAATACAGGGCACTAAGTTACCTTGAATTAATTCAAATTCAAAGCTGCCACTGACTGAACGATTAGTTGCCACCATGACAACGTACAATGCAATCCGATATCTATGTCCAATTTGTAATGAATATGAAGCCAATTTAAGTAGAGAGAGATGCTTATTGATTTTGTTTCTTGGGTCCAGAATTCCGTTCACTTGACTCTGAAATGAACCATTTAGTCCAGTATCATTACGAACATGGTCAGGATATTTGGAGTAGAACGATTGAAGCGTCGAGGAATAGACTATCCATTGAAGTGAGTGTGGAGATTGCTGATAAATGTTCCATCGAATATGGGCTCTCATATCATGACATAGCAGCACTAATCTTGAGTCAATTACAACAATTGTTCTCCTAAATGTCTGTGGTGAGTCTCCACTCAGAACAATGTTAATTTCAGGCGCTTCACAATATAAAGTGGTGGAATATACAGTTCTATTGCTTTTGGAAATATTTGAGGTAGCTGAAGACAGTGATAGTGTTGTTGAAGATGGAGCTTGAGCAAGTGTTGTTGGAGGTGGAGTTTGAGCTAGTGTTGTTGGACGTGGAGTTCGAGGTAGTGTTGTTGGAGGTGGAGCTTGAGCAAGTGTTGTTGAAGGTGGAACTTTAGCTAGTGTTGTTGAAGGTGGAACTTCAGCTAGTGTTGTTGAAGGTGGAACTTCAGCTAGTGTTGATGATGGTGGAACTTCAGCTAGTGTTGTTGAAGGTGGAGCTTGAGCTAGTGTTGTTGGAGATGGAACTTCAACTAGTGTTGTTGAAGATGGATCCTGAACTAGTGTTGTTGAAGATGGAGCTTGAGCTAGTGTTGTTGAAGATGGAACGTCAGCTAGTGTTGTTGATGATGGAGCGTGAGCTAGTGTTGTTGAAGGTGGAGCTTTAGCTAGTGTTGTTGAAGGTGGAACTTCAGCTAGTGTTGTTGAAGGTGGAGCTTGAGCTAGTGTTGTTGGAGATGGAACTTCAGCTAGTGTTGTTGATGATGGAGCGTGAGCTAGTGTTGTTGAAGGTGAAGCTTGAGCTAGTGTTGTTGAAGGTGGAGCTTGAGCTAGTGTTGTTGGAGATGGAACGTCAGCTAGTGTTGTTGAAGGTGGAGCTTGAGCTAGTGTTGTTGAAGGTGGAACTTCTGCTAGTGTTGTTGAAGGTGGAGCCTGAGCTAGTGTTGTTGAAGGTGGAACTTCAGCTAGTGTTGTTGAAGGTGGAGCTTGAGCTAGTGTTGTTGAAGGTGGAACTTCAGCTAGTGTTATTGAAGGTGTAGATTCATCTAGTGTTGTTGAAGGTGGAGGTGGAGCTAGTGTTGTTGGAGGTATTGTACCTGTAACTGAATAAAATCGTTGGAGTTTGATGTAAAAGATACATTGAAATTAAAAAAACGTTTGATAGAACAAATTAACCTACATTTCTCAGAAGATATGGTAACCTGAACCGAAGGTAGAAACTCTAAAAATAAAGAAACCTGTAGAGAAGGTAGAATCTCTAAATATAAATAAACCAGTAGAGCAGGTGGAACCTCTTAAAATTATTAAAACCAATAGACAAAGGAAACCAATAGAGAACATAGAATCTCTGAAGATAAATAAAACCAGTAGAGTAAATGGAAACTTAGAAATCGAATTATATTTTCCAGAAATCGCGCAGTCCTGTACCAATATCATCAAATGTGGACATGATTCTCATGGTATACGATTATAACATGGTTTGAGGCCAATACAGCTAATGTCGGAGTTTATTAGCCTTAGCCTATAATGAAGCAAGACCGTCTGTGCATGGTTAAGACCCACATCCTCCATGAGGTAACCCTGGTGCTATAGAACACAACGGATCTAGATTCGACCACTCGAATAAGGGTCACCAAGGCTAAAATTCTCTCAAAGTGTTCAGTGGCTGAATGGCCAAGGATAACTAGTCTTAAAAGGAAGCAATCGGATTTAGTGGACATGTCCGGCTGATGGCTAGCAGAACCTTTTGTTCCAACCCCATCATGCGATTCTTCGTTACTCATCTCTTAGCTGGTGGCAAAAAACGGTTTACTCCAAATCCCCACTGGCAACCACGAATATGATCTCTCCTACATTTAAATCCTCCTCTATGTAAAGCTGTCAATGTGGAGGTGACACTTTGTGTTCTCCAAGGTGCAATGGGTGCATATGAATCCTCAAAGGCCCTCCCAATACTACACATGCAACAACTACATTACTTAAGCCAATCACTTTCAATATACTACAGATCAATACAAATGGCATCCAGAGCTCCTTACAAATCAAATACATAAAGCTTCCATCCAAGAGTCAAAACTCTCAACAAATTTAAGCACACCTATACCACCAAACTACAGAACACTCAGTCAAGATAGATCCACCAAATCAGGTGGAGGACTTGACACATTGATACAAACCTCCATCAAGTACACATCCCGTCAACATTCTCCCCTTCCTCTTGAAACACAGACAACAAATATTCACTTTGAAAAAGATACAATTACCATACACAATATCTACATTCCCCCAGAAGCTTCATGCACAAAAAGCTTGACACCAAATATAAACACACCTCTGCAAAACACAACAAACACAACATTAATTCTTGGAAATATCAATGCCCAAGATCCTCTCTGGCATTCCTCAATTTCCGATAACAGAGGGTTCAACTTAACAGATCAAATTACAAATTCAAACTTCTGTTCAATCAATATAAATACCCACACAATATTAACCAAAAACCATGAACCTGCTTCACCTGACATATCATTGGCTACAGCACACATTGCCCTTAGTGCTACTTGGTATACCCACACCACACTGAACTCAGATCACTTACATAACAATCACAATTATATTCTACTCATGGGCATATCACACAGTCTGCCAGATTAGACGTCACTAAATCACCTGGCAATATGACGTCCACTAAATCACCACTTAAACCTGGCAATATGACGTCCACTAAATCACCACTTAAACCTGGCAATATGCCGTCCACTAAATCACCACTTAAACCTGGCAATATGCCGTCCACTAAATCACCACTTAAACCTGGCAATATGTCGTCCACTAAATCACCACTTATACCTAGCAATATGATGTCCACTAAATCACCACTTAAACCTGGCAATATGCTGTCCACTAAATCACCACTTAAACCTGGCAATATGCCGTCCACTAATTCACCACTTAAACCTGGCAATATGCAGTCCACTAATTCACCACTTAAACCTGGCAATATGCCGTCCACTAAATCACCAATTAAACCTGGTAATATGACGTCCACTAAATCACCACTTAAACCTGGCAATATGACGTCCACTAAATCACCACTTAAACTCGGCAATATGACGTCCACTAAATCACCACTTATACCTGGCAATATGATGTCCACTAAATCACCACTTAAACCTGGCAATTTGACGTCCACTAAATAACCAAGGATCAAATTCTTAATTCTTTATGAACATTTAATAATAAAAGGCCTGTACTACTAAGATTCTAATCTCTTCTATTAGACTTAAAAACAACTAAAGTTTAAGAATACTTTATTGTGTATGTTATAGACTATCGAAACGTCGCGATTTGCAAACTTCCTACATAAAATGTCCGTGAACATTACTTGTTTTGTTATTCTGCTATATTATGGGTATGACCAAGGACTTAAAGTCTATTATTCTATTAGATATTCAGAATATGGCCCTTAAATATGAACAAATAGTTATTTTTCAATTTACTCAAGAATTTTCTTGGAATATCAATAAATATATACACTTTAGAAAAAATATATACATATGGCATCCTAGGTATTTTTGAAAATTTAACGAAAACAATAAATCATAAATATTAAACCATTTCTTATAATTCTTATATATGAATATTATCGTCTGCTAATGCTCTGGCAAAACCTAACACAATATGATGCAGGTTTAGGACACTTACTTTTTTGTCAAAAATCTGATTTTTCAAAACGTCACTTTTTGACCATATTTTTAAAAAAAGTAAGTTCGACGTTCAAAAAATCAGATTTTTAGTATGAATGTTTTTCTGCGAAAAAGTTATTTTTAATTTTAAAAAATATAAACCAAATATGCCTTCAACAATTCAACCAAAAGAAATTAAAGAACCAATTGAAATAATTCAAAAATTAGTAAATGCTATTTCAAAGGTCAGATTCATTTACCTATGCTAGTAATGTCAAGTTGCAGAATGTTTACATAATTTTATTAGTAGTAGACAATAGTTGAAGCAATAGAATAGAAATGCTATTGAAAAATCATCACTGGATGTTTACATAGTTCTGTAGGCATTAGTTACGCTGTAGAATTTTCAAAAAAGGTCAAGTTGTTCAGGTAAAAAGTTTGTATTATAAGTGTGCATTCATTTTATATTTTAAATCAGTTGTGAAAAGAGCTTTTAGAATATTACCATAAAACATGGAAAATCAGCTAATTCGTACAGAATCCTCTCTTCTTGCAAGTTCAGGAAGATCCTCTTCTGCTGAAGAACTTAACAATATTATTTCATTACCTAATTCAACTGGATTAACAAGTGGATTAACTCCAATAATAGAAGATTTACAAATTGTTACTGTTTCACCAATTATTGAATTGAAGGATTTCATAAAAAAGTTGATTTTGACACTTCCAATAGATAAGCAAAATGAATTGACGAATGAATTTGATACAATCATGATTAAAGTTCAGAACGATTTTGACATTAGTTCTCAAGAAAAGAAAGCAAAAATGAAAATCAAGAAACAACTTCGTCTGAAAGATTATTTATCTTCCGATTTACGTTGGAAAGAAGAGGGGCGTGTTGAAGCTCGGGATCCAAATTCTGCCGTTGATAGTGTGGAACAGATAACAAACATTCTTACTGTGATTGGGAATTCAAATATAAGGATTTTGTTTCATTATATTCAAATTGGTAAGCTATTACATTTTCTTAAGAGAATAAAATCAACAAACCTTCTTGCTTTATTAAAAAAGCATTCTATCCCTTTTTCATTATCCTATGTAAATTTTCTAGTGAACTTGTATCAATTTGCTGAAAAGTATCCAAAAATTCAGTTTGTAACCTTATCAATTAATGTTATAAAAAACAGTTTCAAACAAATCAAAGAACATGTGGAGAAAGAACCTACTTTTTGGAAGTTATAATAGTTTTGTATTCAATCATGTGCGATCTCACATCGCGGGAGCTTGCATCAATGATTTTATAAACAGTTTACTGTGAATATATTACTAGTATGTAAGTTATAATAGTTTTGTATTCAATCATGTGTGATCTCGCATCGTGAGAGCTCGCATCAATGATTTTATCAACAGTTTACTGTGAATATATTACTAGTGGTAAACCATTCTTATTTCTAAAAAATGATTCCTATAAGTTGTTATACGACTAACTTTTCCTTTCGACAAAATCAATATATTCCTTTTCATATGGGTGGAAATTTAGATATTCAAAAATCATTATCTAATTCTACAGTATTTAAAAAATTCTTTTCAACTACTCCTTATGGAGAATATCATTGGATAAATACTAATGGTAAAACAGATAATTTTACAGGAGCTAATACTCAATTACAAATAAGATTAGATGAAAATGACATTCCAAAAGATTGGAGTAAACCAGTAGATCCTATTGATAATATAGCTTATTGGCATGATTTACAATATAGAGATATAGAAAATTTACAAATCTCCGATGAAGCACAGTCAATGACTGCTAGCGAGCTTGATCGCGAAAAATTAAATAAGAAACATATTGCTGATAATATAATGATAGAAAAATTAAAATCCTTAGATAATTTAACATTTAAACAGAAGATAAAATCTTTTATAGTTCAGAAAATATTAAAAACAAAAGTAAGATTTGGAGGAGGTTTTAAAAATGAAATATTATTCAATAGAAATTTAAAATTAAAAGCTTTATATATTGGTTGTGATATAGATATAGTTCCAATTTTAATTTTAAAAGATTGTAAAGAATTTATTTATGTGGATTTTGAACAAGAAACAGAAATGAAATATTCATTAAGAAGAATATTATATGATTTTGGATTTGAAGATTTAGAAACTATTCTAATACAAAATGAAAAAGATGAATTAAATATGATGAAGAAAGGATTTAAAAATAAAGAAGGACAAATTGTAAAGTTTTATAAAGAAACATATCCACGATTTTCAAAAGAATTAAAAGAAGAAATAAAAGATTGTAATGTATTAATATATATTGGTTTTAAATTAGATGAAAAAGTTTTAAAAATGATTGATTCAAATTACATGTTAATAATTGATACAGAAGGCACAGTTTATGAAGATAAAGAAATAATCTTTGAAAAATCAAATGAAATATATAATTTAAACAGAGATAAGTTAGAATTAGAAAAGTATGATAAAACCGGTGGATCTTTAGCAGATGAGTTACATAAAGAATATAGAAAACAGAAACATTATTTAAAAGTAAAAGTATTTTCTAAAGATGATATATGGACGGCTGATTTAATAGAAATGCCAAATGAAAGAGGATATAAATATTGTTTAACAGTAATTGATTTATATACAAAATATGCTTGGGTAAAACCACTAAAGAATAAAACCGGAGAAACTGTTTTTAATTCATTTAAAGAAATAATAAATGAAAGTAATAGAAAACCAAATTATTTATGGGTAGATCAAGGAAAAGAATTTTATAATAAACATATGTATGAATTATTTAAATATAATAAAAATGATATTCATAAAAAAGATAAAAATGGATTTTATTTAAATCAAATTTATTCTACTTATAATGATGGAAAAGCTATGGTAATTGAGAGATTTAATAAAACCTTAAAAAATAAAATGTTCAAAAAATTTACAGAACAAGGTAATCAGAAATGGATAAAAATATTACCTGAAGTAGTAGAAAAATATAATAATACAATTCATTCTTCAATAAATGAAACACCAAATAATGCTTCAGAAAATCCTGATTTAATAAGAGATAAAATAACTGACAATAATTTAAGTAACGAAAATATATTAAGAAAACCAAAATTTTAAATTGGAGATAGAGTAAGAATTTTTAAATGGAAAAATAAATTTGAAAAAGGTTATACAGCAAAATGGACAAATGAAATTTTTAAAATTAGTGAAATAATAAATACAAATCCAATAACTTATAAAATTGTGGATTTAGATAATGAAGAAATAATAGGAAGTTTTTATGAAAATGAGTTACAAAAAAGTGATTTTTAAAATTAAAAAATGGAATCTGAAATTCCTATACAGTCATATAAAAACGATTTTATAAAATTTATAATTAGTAGTTTAGAAAGAAATCTTAGAGAACCGATGTATAAAACTCTTCATCCTGATTACATTCTTACATCATTAATACCAAAAGATATTCAATATCATCATATAATTGTTAATAAAATAACTAAAAAATTAGGAAGTATTTATGAAGATTTATTTAGATTTTTACAATATGAAAAATTATATTCTTTAGATTTCGTTTGTCATAAACGTAAACAAATAATAGAATTAAAAAGTTCATATCATACATTAAATAATGATAGTAAAAATACTATATTTAGAAAATTAATATCAAAGAAAAGTCAATATCCTAATTATGAAGTTATTTATACATGTGTTAATGATAAAGATCCAAAAGATTATTATAATAAAGATAATATAAGAATAATAACAGGAGATTATTTTTGGAAATATTTCTTTGATGAAAATTCAGAAATTGTAAGAAAATTATTTTATAATGAATTAAAAAATAAACTAGAAATGTTATTTTTATCTTTAAAAAAGGAAAACAATTAATCCTATATTTATAAAAAATGCCTAAACAAAATAATAAACAAATAAATTAATTAATTAATAAACAATTATTAGATTTTGATAAATCATTTAATATAGCTGTAAATAAAAAATATTTTAAAATATTTAAAAGTAATAGAAAAGAAATTGATAATTTTTATATAGATAATTTATTTAAAGATAATGTAGAAATTATTTTATTAAAAGATTATACAGTATTAGCTGATGTTAAAGTATATAAATTAAAAATAGATAATATAAATAGTAATTCTTTAAAAGAAGGTTTTGAAAAAATGATTGAAAATACTCCTGATGATTTTAGAATTAAATTATATCCAAAACATCCTTTAATTTATAGTGGTTATGCATGTTTTTCAATACAGAAAAAAGAAGATATTATAGAATATACTTTAAATAAAATTCAATCGATTTTACAAAGTTGTGAAGAATTAGAACTAGAAAATGTAGAATTTGAATTATTAACTATAAATAATAAATCAGGAAGTGGATTGTCCCGAGGAAATCAATTATTAGATATTATAAATAAAAGATCAATTATTCAAATTCAAAATGATGATACAATTTGTATGAGTAGATCAATAATTATTGGTTTAGTAAAATTAGGAATCTATGAAAATTTAACAAAAAATCATATTGAATATATATATAAAGGTAGAAAATTACAAGAAGATTTAGCAGTAGAATTACACCAAAATGCAAAAGTAGAAATAAAAGAAAATGGAAATAATTTAGATGATTTAAAATTATTTGAAAATTTTACTAAAACAAGAATTATCATATATACAAATAATTATGATACAGATATTTTATATAGAGGAAATAACACTTATAAACAACAAATTTATTTACTTTTTTTAAATAATAATAATAATGGACATTTTCATACAATTTCAAATATAAAAGGTTTTCTAGCTAAAAGAGGTTTTTGTAATAGATGTTTAATAAGTTTTAATAATCAACATACTTGTAATGATACAAAAGAAAAATTAGCAACTAATAATTTATGGCAATGTTTAGAATGTAAAAAAGTTTGTAATACTCAATATGAAAAACCTGAAACACATAAATGTTATCAAGGAGAATGTAAAGTTTGTTATCAAAAATATGATAAGAAAGCTGAACATAAATGTTATATGATTAAAAAAACAAAATTTAAATCATCTACTAAATATGTGTTCTTTGATTTTGAATCAAATCAAGAATATAAAATACATGAAATGAATTATTGTATAGCTATTGATTCAGAAAGAAATATGATATGGAAAATTTCAGATACATTTATATCTAATTATATATTTGATTTGAAAAATATAAAAGATATTACAAAAGAATTTTGTGATAAATTACAATATAATTATTTTGAAAATAATACATTATCTACAATTGAAAAAGTTGGACAAATATTTATTTCAGAAAATTTTAGAGGATATACTTTTATATCACATTATGGAAAAGGTTTTGATAATCAACCAATATTAGGATGGATAATTGAAAAAGGTTTAAAACCAAAAACTATAACTAATGGAAATAAAATAAGTTTAATAAAATTAAATGGATTGAATATTAGATTTATAGATTCAATTAATTTTACATTATGTCCATTAAAAGCATTTCCATCAACATTTGGATTTGAAGGTGCAAAAGGTTATTTTCCACATTTATTTAATACAAAAGCAAATCAAAATTATATTGGAAAATATCCTGATTTAAAAGATTATGGTTATTATACTATGAGTGATAAAAATAAGGTAAAGAAAGAATTAAAGAAATGGTATGATAAAAAGATTAATAATAATGAAATATTTGATATGCAAAAAGAATTATTTTATTATTGTTTAACAGATGTTTTAATATTACAAAAAGGTTGTTTAATATTTAAAGATTTATTTATGAAAATAAAAAAGATAGATCCATTTCAATATATAACAATTGCTCAAGTTTGTACAAATATATATATGAGTATGATTCCAGAAAATACAATTGGTATTTGTGATCCACAAAATTTTGAAGATGTTTATTCTCATAAATCTATTCAATGGTTGGAATATATTTCAAAACAAAATACTATAAATATTCAACATGCAAAAAGAGGAGGAGAAAGAACAATAGTAGCAAATGACAAATCTTATAAAGTTGATGGATTTTATCATAATCAACAAACTAATGAAACTTATATATTTGAATTTAATGGTTGTTATTTTCATGGATGTCCAAAATGTTATAATCCAGAAGAAATAAATAGAAAGAATAATAAAACTATGAAAGAATTATATGATAAAACAATTGAAAAACAAAATAATATTTTATCAGATGGAAGATACAAATTAATTGTTTTATGGGAATGTGATTTTGACAGAGATGAATATTTAAACAATTATGAGATAGATGAAGAATTAAAGAAAATGAATCCAAGAGATGGATTTTATGGTGGTAGAACTGAACCATTTAAAATATATAAAAAATTTCAGACAGAAATAGAAAAAGGAAGATATGTAGATTTTGTTAGTTTATATCCAACTGTAAATAAATATTGTAAATATCCAATTGATCATCCTATAAAAATAATTAACCCATCAGTAGCAGAATATATGAGTCAGAAATATTTTGGAGTAATGAAATGTAAAATATTACCACCAAGAAAATTATATTTACCTGTATTACCTTATAAAATAAAATGTAATAATGCTTATAAATTAATATTTGGATTATGTAGAATTTGTATGAATAAGATAAATGTTAAATGTAAACATTTTAAGAATGTAAAATTTGAAAGTAAATATGATAAAATTCATGCAAAGAAAAGATGCATTGATTGTCAAGAATTTAGAAATGAAAAATGTAATTATACAGATGAAGAAAGAGAATTAGTAGGAACATGGACAACTATTGAAATAAATAAAGCTATTGAAAAAGGATATAAATTATTACAAATATATGAAATAGATCATTTTGAAAAAACACAAGAAGGATTATTTAAAGATTATGTAAATTTATTTATGAAATATAAATTAGAAGCATCTGGTTGTAAATGTGATGAGAAATATTGTACTGTTTTAGAAAGAGATGAAAATGGAAAAGCAATTAAATTTGATTGTAAAAATGATGAAAATTGTGAAACTAAAATTCAATTTATATGTTTTGAAATAAATAAAGAATATAATTTAGAAATAGATAAAGTTATTTATAATCCTGGATTAAGATTTATTGCTAAAATATGTTTAAATTCTTTATGGGGTCATTTTGGAATGAGAGATAATTTTAAACAAACAAAATATTGTACAACTGAAAATGAAATAATAAATATATGTTTTAATGATAAGTATAAAGAAGTATGTCCAATGATTTTAAATGATAATATTTGGTTAATGGAATATGAAACAAAAGAATATTGGAAAAAAACAAATAAATCAACAAATATTTATATAGCTTTATTTACAACAGCTCATGCTAGATTAAAATTATATGATTTATTAGAAATATTAGATTGGAGAGTAATTTATGGTGATACAGATTCTTGTAAATATATTGATGATTCTTGTGAAGATAAAAAATGTAATCATGAAAAATGTAAACCAATTAGAAAAGTAGAAAAATTATTAGGAAGTAGTTTAGGACAATTAACTGATGAATTAGAAGGAAAATATATTACAGAAACAGTAAATCCAGCTCCAAAAGATTATTCAGATAGATTAAATAATGAAGAAATTAGAGGTAAAGTAAAAGGTTTTAGAAGTTCAATAAAAACAGATAAAATAACAATGGATAAGAAAGTAAAATTAGTTAATGACCCAAATGAAAAATATTTGTTAATTAATTATAATCAATTTACTTTAAATAAAAAAGATAGAAAAATAAGAGTAGAAGAAAGACAGAAAATGTATGATTTTGAATTTAATAAAAGAATGATTGTTTATAAAAATGATAATTTAATTGATAGTTTACCATATGGATTTTAATTTTAAGGTGACATATAGAAGATTTAAAAATAAAAAGAGATGTATATAAGAAAGAGAAAAATAAAGTTGGAGATGATTTAATGAAATTATTAGGTAATGGATTATACGGAGGAATGACACAAAAAGATATTGATACAGAATTACATTTATGGAATGATGATACTCTACAAAAGAATAATGATGAAAATATTCAATCATATGAAGTAATTTCTAATACATACAATAGTGTTAGTGGTAAAGCCACGGATCAATATTTGGTAAAAACTAAGAAACATTTAAAAGAAGAATACTGTGATAATAAAAATAAAAATCCAAAACATTTAGGAGTATTTATTTTAGCACATAGTAAAAGAATTATGAATAATTTTATTTTACCAATTGATGGATTTAAGAAACCAATTATTTATTATACAGACACAGACAGTATTTATATAGATTCAAAATATTGGGATGATTTAAATAAAGCTGGATTTGTTGGAAATAATTATGGACAAGGTAAAAACGATTATGGAACTGGTGGAATTATTTTTGGATTATTCCTAGCTCCTAAAATAAAATATTGTATTACTTTAAACGAGGATTTTACTTTAGGTTTTAAGAAAACATTTAAAGGATATTCACAAGATAAAGTTGATATAACTGATTATTTAAAAATGCATAAATTTGAAATAGTAGAAAATCATAATATTAAAAAATCATGGAAGAAAGGATTAGGTGGAACATATTCTATTCCTGATGAAGAAAAAGAAAAATCAACAAAAAAATTCATGCCTCATTTAAATTTGTATAAAAGAAAATATGAAGATGAAAATGGTGTTATGTACCCATATAAAAATAAAAATGATTTTGATGAAAAGAGAATAAATTATTTTGAAAATCAAATTAAGAATAGTGATCGAGAAGAACAAAGAAAATTAGATTATGTTGATTATGATTATAATAATGTAGATCAAGAATTTGGAGATGATATTAATGATGAATAAAATACCTGAAAATTTAAGATTTTAAGGTGACGAAAATGTTTACTATTCTAAATTAAGAATAGTTATATTTATATTTATAGATTTATAGATTTATATATTTTTAGAATTTCTAATTTCTGCCATTTTCTCATAATCATTTTCTTTTCTTTCTTTTTTTATAAAATCTTCTAAATTTGAAAATTATTCTTCAGTGTGATCATTTATATTATGTTCAAAACTACAAACACAATCTATACTATCATCCTCAGTTATTTCAAAATAATCAATATCACATTTTCCCTCCAATTCATTATCTTTATCCAAATTAAAATCTTTATATTTTCCATAATAAATTAAATATTTTCCAATTAGATCCTGAGGGTTTTTATAAAATCTTTCAAATCGTTTTGGTAAAAGAACATTAATAATTTCATTTCTAATTGAATCATACACATCTAAATAAAATCCTAGTGATGGTTTATGTTTTCTTAAATGTTATTGTTATTATTTTAATAAAGAACTTAACGAAGAAATAATAACAGAATTTATTAACTTTCTAAATGAATATAAAGATAGAAAAGGTATTATGACAAACGCTAGAATGGAAAAATTTAATACTTATTTTCAATACTATAATGAAAACAACAGACATTGTTTACCTTCTCTAAATAAAAATCTACGCAGCTCCGCTGCTAATGTCACAGTCACACAATACTCATTAGTAATTTATAATTATAATGGACATTATTGTTTAATTAATCATTACAAGATAAATGAAGGTATTATGGAAATTGAGAAAAATTATAGAGAAGAATATAAAAGAATTAATCAACGTGATTTAGAACAAACTAAAGAATTTAAAGTAAGTTTAAAAACAAATATTAAAGACGTAAAAACATTTGTTTTTGATATAGAAACTAATACTCCTGGTAAACCAACACCTTATGCATGTGCATTATTACAATTAGAAAAATTTAAGAAATTATTTGGTAGTATAAAAACTGAAAAATTAAATGAATATGGAAGTAATATAATTGATTATACTTTAGAAAAATTAGATAAAGAAAAATGGGAAAATTTAACACAAGAAGAAAAAGACAAAATAATTAATAGAGCACAAAATCAAGTTCAAAGATTTATTGGAGAAGATTGTATTGAACAAATGTTAAAACATTTAGGAGAAAAATGTTTAGGACAGAAAGTTTTATTACTAGCTCATAATGGATCTGGTTTTGATAATTATATTATAACAGATAATATTCCATTTAAATTACATGAACCTCCATTAAAAACTTCAAGAGGAATTATAAATTTAAAAATAGGAAATGAATTTACTAGTGAAGAAAATCAAAAGAGATTTAAAAATAACTTACCAAAAGATTCACCTTTAACAAAAAGTAATCAACCAATTCTTCAACAAATAAATTTTCAATGTCTATGCAACATGTAAAATCATCACTTAAGAAATGGTGTGAAAGTTCTAAATTACCAAAAGAGTTTTGTAAACAAGAATTTGAAATTCAGAAAATTAATTTAACTAATTATAAAGAAACACAAGATCAATGGTTACCATATTTAGTAAATGATGTTATTGGATTAGGTTGTTGTGTTTTAAAATATAATAAAACATTACAAGATGCTTATGGTCATTCAATGAAAAATTCTATTACATCTGTTGCTTTAACAAAGAAAGCATTTATGAGTACACACACAAATAGAGAAAAATATGATCCAATTTATACACATACAAATCCATTTATAAGAAATTATATTTCTAAAGCTGTAAAAGGTGGAAGAGTATCAGCTAATATAAGGCATTTTAAATCAGATAAATTTGATGATATTATGAATCTATTAGAAGGAAATACTTTAAAAGAAAAAGTAGATTGGTATGAAAAATTAGATAAAGAAAACAAAAATGAAATAAGTGAAAACATTAAACAAATTAAAGATATAAAAGATTTATATAAATTAATGGCTTTTGATGCAAATGGATTATACGCTTCAGCAATGGCTCATAAAGATTCTGAATATCCTAAAGCAGAAACAGCTCAAGTTATTGATTCAAATAATTATAATCAAATTATACAAATGTTTAATGAACAAAGATTTCGACCATTAACTGGTATTTTTACAATAACATTTGAGTATCCAAATAATTTCTTCTTTCAACCAATTCCAGCAAAAGATAAAAAGTTTAATTCATCTGAGAAAATAGTAAGATTTAGAAATGGAATAATAACTGAAACTTTATGTTCAGTAGACATCCAAGAAGTAGTTAGATGTGGAGGTAAAGTTTTAAGAATATATGATGGATTTATTTATAATGAAAATTTTAAAGAATCACCATTTAAAGAATACATTGAAGATTTAAAGAAGAAAAGAGATGTTTATAAGAAAGAGAAAAATGATGTTGGAGATTCATTAATGAAATTATTAGGTAATGGATTGTATGGTGGTTTAACTCAAAAAGATATTGATACAGAATTACATTTATGGAATGAAGAAACTTTGAAAAATAATTACGATGATACAATTCAATCATTTGAGACATTAAATAATGAACAATATTTAGTTAAATGTAAGAAGCATTTAAAAGAAGAAATATGTGAAAATAGAAATACTAATCCTAAACATTTAGGAGTATTTATACTAGCACATTCAAAAAGAATTATGAATGATTTTATTCTAGCAATTGATGGATTTAGAAAACCAAATATTTATTATACAGACACTGATAGTATTTATATTAATTCAAATTATTGGGATGATTTAAAGAAAGCTAATTGTGTTGGAGGTGATTATGGACAAGGTAAAAACGACTATGGATCAGGAGGTATTATATTTGGATTATTTCTTGCACCTAAAATTAAATATTGTATAACATTAAATGAGGATTTTACATTAGGATTTAAGAAAACATTTAAAGGATATTCACAAGATAAAGTTGATATTACTGATTATTTAAAAATGCATAAATTTGAAATAGTAGAAAATGATAATATTAAGAAAAGTTGGAAGAAAGGATTAGGTGGAACATATTATATTCCTGATGAAGAAAAAGAAAAATCAACAAAAAAATTCATGCCTCATTTAAATTTGTATAAAAGAAAATATGAAGATGAAAATGGTGTTATGTACCCATATAAAAATAAAAATGATTTTGATGAAAAGAGAATAAATTATTTTGAAAATCAAATTAAGAATAGTGATCGAGAAGAACAAAGAAAATTAGATTATGTTGATTATGATTATAATAATGTAGATCAAGAATTTGGAGATGATATTAATGATGAATAAAATACCTGAAAATTTAATATTTTAAGGTGACGAAAATGTTTACTATTCTAATTTAAGAATAGTTATAATTTTATAATTTTTGTAATTTTTATAATTTTATGATTTTTATAATTTTATGATTTCTCTTTAGTTTCTTCTATTGTGGGAATTGGTTTCTTTATAAATTCCAAATCATGTTTTTCATATTTATTTTCATCTTGAATTTTACCTTTATATTTTAGTGAATAATTTACCAATTCTTTTATTTCTTCAGTATTTAATTTTGAATACATTTTAGGTAAAGTTATAGCTTGTTTATTTGAAAATGCTAACATAACACATTCTCCAAATTTTGTTTTAATTTTCTTACTTTCTTCAATTTTATAAATTTCATTTTGATCTAAATCTCTCAATGGAATAAATTCAAAAGAATTAGATAAATATTTCTTTGGGTTATTTAGTTTATTTAAAAGATTAAATTCCATAATTATTCTTTTCTTTTTTAAGATTAAAAATAATTATTCTTTTCTTTTTTAAGATTAAAATAATAAATTTTATTATACTTGTTTTAAATGTAAATGTACAGTAAGAACTCCTCCAAAATCAATTATTTCTCCTTTTGTGTTAGTAATATATACATTAATTTCAGGAAGGAATTAAAGAAATAACATAAAATATAAAAATGAAAGAAATATAATTTAACTTTTTACAATTTTCTCAAATTTTATATACATACAATTTTTACAAATTATCTTAAATCTTATTCTTCTGGAATATTTTCTTGAATTATTTGCATACTCAAATTCTTTATTTTCTGTTCTGTTATCTTTTTTGCAGCTAAGTTTTTTGCCTCCTTTATTTCTCTTTTTGAGTAACCAGAGGTTACAAGAGCTTTGCTTGTATAAATACCTTTAGTTTCTAAATTAATTAATTCACTTTTATTTTTACTTCTTAGATTTACTCCTAACATTTCTTCATTAAATTCT
>JAUYWI010096630.1:0-11846 GCA_034780595.1 Parotoplana pacifica | reverse complement strand
CTCTCACTTTGAGATATAGAAAAGTAGGACTACTGCTATAAAAATCTTGTTACGGTTATTTTTTGCCAGCCCTGTATTATCTAACTGCTGAATTTTTTATAGCAGTACATGTCATATTGCTAAAGATGAATTTACTGTTATATTGCTGGTTGATCTTTCTCTTAACTGGACCATCCATTTAATCCTGTTCCATCAGATTTAGTTTTTATTTCCACAGACACAGAATTGCTCCAGTAGGTGTTTCTTGTGATTTATTGAAAGCAAAAAAGTGTGAAAAAGCATTTGAAAACTTTCAAAAATAAAGAATTTAAAAAAGTGAAGGATGTCCTGAAGTGATTTAAAAGGTTAAATTGGGAATTTTTGGTACCATTTTGTAGAGAAAAATTAAAACTTTAATGATTATGTATATTTTACATTGGAGATATTGCTCATACAAAATGAAAAATAAATTTAAAAAAAAGCACACCTGCATATCAATAAGAAATTTAATCTTGGTATTATTTTCAGGAGGTTCTCCCATCCTTCAGCTGATGACAATAATAGACATAAACAAAGAAATGAATAACCAACAGAGTCAGTAATGCTAATAAGCTAGTAGATGAAAGATGCAACCATACTCCAAAAGCAAATTTTCTTTATGAAACTTTGTAAGTCTCATCAAGTTTTTCTTCACTTTATTCTCTGGCTATCAGTGTTTTGAGTTTCACAGTTTCTCACGTAATTTACTTAATTTTTGGTTATGTTCTTCACCTTTTGACTTTACTCTTTGAAGCTGCTGAAATTCTGTGACATCCTTTCAACTCAATCTGTCCCACAACACAGACATATCCACAATGGTATCTTTTCAAATGATGGGAGATCAGAGATAGTTGACTCCTTAGTCATCAGTCAGGCAACCAGTTTTATCCAGGTATTTCAGAAAATTCTTCTGCTTGACATTGAGGAGTTGGATATTGATGTTGGGCCCAAAGATTTGCTGCCAATGTCTGGTCCATCTGATGCAATGAAGAAGGAGGTGTTTGACATTTTCATGTCTCTAGGCAGTGTGGGCAGGTGGGGCTATCAGCAATGCCTATGCAATGTTGATAACTGTAGATAAATGCAGCATTCATTCTTGTTGAGTTTCTTAATACTTTTTGGTGGTTTACAGCCTGTGATTTTATAATGTTTTCTATGAGTATCCAAATGCATCTACAGTGATGGTTGATTCTAGCCTTGCTGTCTGGAAAGAGATCTGAATGTTGATTTGAGGCAATTGCATTGCATCTTTTCATTGAATTCAACACCTGCATGTCCTGATACTCAGACTATTGTGATGGTGTCTGAGTCTGAGATCACAGAGGTTATTCCTTAGTGTGTGAATTGCAAGGCTGTCTATATTAGTTATATTTGAACTAAGCTATTTGGTAACTGATTTGCTGTTTTTGCAAAGAGTGATCTTGCCTTGGGGTTTTACTTTGTGAACATTATTGAGGATCTGTTTGGTGGCTATGTTTAGAGCAACAGTCTGCAACAAAAGAGGAACCAAAGGTACCAACTGGTGCTTGCAGATTTGTAGTTGTGTTGTTATCCCAGTTGATGATGTGTTCTCTGCCATGACACTGCTGTCACACCAGGCCCAGATGTCAGTGTCAGAGTATTTCTCCAGTACATGATGAGTGACATGTTGTTGGGTGGCTCTAAGGATTTCATTAGCTTCTATGTCGACTTTTAGGAGTTTTTCTTTCTATGGCATAATGGGGGGGGGGTATTGCCAAAAGTTTTTTAGGGAAGTTTTCCAGGATTATTTCTTCAGTGATTTTTGTTGCAGTCTCTTCCAGGAGTGGATTGATTTAAAATGTTTCTTAGTATTTTATTTGGGTGATTTGGGCTTCATGCACAAAGCTTTTTCTGTGTGGAGTGCAGTAAGTTGAATATCAATACAAATAGTTTTCATCAGGATGAGGTCTGCTTCAAGTGTCAGGGCATCAATAGCTGTAGATCGTATACAACCAGTAATGGTTCTAGCAGCTTTCCTTTGGATGCATTCTAGTTTCTCAGTAGAGGATGGTCCTGGGGAGGTCATCTAGTCTTTGCACTCTTCCAATAGCTGTGTACTTGCAAATTCAAAACTGGTCTGTCTCACCACTTTGAAAACCTAACTTTGTGCCACATTTCAAGATCTTTGCATCAACCTATTATCCTCTTTTCACCAAGCCTCTGATCTACCAGGTTCCTCATCAGTCTTGTTTGTTTCATATATTACTTCCTCCATGTCTAGGGATTAATGTGATCTTTTATCCTTTGAACAAATTCTCCCTGACCAACACATCCAAGCCCCACAACCAACTTGCCATTCAAACCAATCTTCATTGTCTCTTTTATCAACTTCAATGGCGTCTTCAAGGCCCTAGGAGTGCATTTAATCTGCCAACCCCTCCAGGTGTTAATGGTTATTCCTTCCTCCACTCAATCCCCAAGCAGAAAGAAAATATCATTCCCTGTATTTCCATGTCTCTAACTGTTCAAACATTCTCTCAGCCAAGCAGTGAAATTGAATCTCCACAAACGTCTCTCTGAAGCCCTCTCAACCCCCTTGTCTTGCCACACTACTTGTCTCCCATCTGACAATGGAGGGTTATACTATGCTGTTAATATGTTGATCCTAAAGCTACAGTTATGTGACACCTACTGACTGTAGACTTTTTTATATAGTATTTTCAGAATGTTTCTTACACCATAGGATAAGAGAGCACCTCACCTTCAAAAAAATTAGGTGTTTTCATACAGACATTCTTGTCATGGAAGGTTTAAAGTGTCCATCCTAGCTAGCACAAACAAAAAATTAATCTTTGTTTTAAAGAAGCTCTTTTCATTCAATGTGAGAAGTTTCCTCTTAATTCTTGTGATGAACTGGTAGCTTGGACAGACCACTTATTTTTGGTGGACTGAGTGAATTTTGTTTTATTTGTGTATATTGTTGGTTTCTGTTTTGTTATCTTATGTAGTTGGGCTTTGTTTATGCATGTTAAGTGAATTTTATTTATTTTTTTGTACATTGTTGATCATGTTTTAACAAATATTCTGTTTATTTCATCTTGTACTTAGATGTCTAGGTGTTTTGTTATTCATCTCCTAGCTAATTTGTATTACTATCTCTATTCTGTTGCTTTTTAATTTCTTTTTTATGGTATCTTATCCTAACTTATTATGGAGAACCTCCCAAAAATATTAATTAAAATTAATTTACTTTTTATATGTACTTGTGCTTTTTATTTTATATATTTGACCATACATTCTTTGAAAAAATGTTATTGATTTTACAGAATATGCAGGATATGCATGAAGTTTTATCTCTTTCACTTGGTCTACTACCTGATGGTACAATGAAGAAACTCAACATTTAGAATCTATCACAGCTTCTATAATTCCTCCATCTCTGGATGCAATGTACATATTATAGTTGAATGAGTTTCATTCAAAAATGTATAGTGAAAATTGAACTATTGGAGTATGATTTTCAGCAAGTGCTTTATTCCAGTGAAGGTAGTAAACAGATCAACATTGTCTTTGACTATTGCTTTGAGAATTCAAAAAAATCCACTGAACTTTAAATGATAGAATACATACAATGAAATAAAGCCTACTCATGAAATAAAAAAATGACTTTTTCTTGGCTGCTCACAGTGAGAGTAAATTGATTGGTTACCTATTAGTCAGTTGGGACAAATCGACTCTTGATTTGAGAGGCAGACTATGTGGTAGAGAAATGGATATAACATCTAGTCAATAGTATCTCATATTAACTAATATCAATACCACTGTAAAAATGATGAAGAATTGGCATCAAACCATAAAGAAGCAGACCAATTTCTAGTATTGTACATTCAAAGCATATAGGCCTCAAATATCATATAGTTGTTTATATTTCTGACAACACAGGCATCCTTCTAATATTTTTGTGCTTCTCCTGAGATTTAAATCAAACAATGTTTTTGTCAAATGAGTAATATCTTATATGAATCTAGTTTTGATGTCTAATAAATGAAAGAGAATGTTGTTTCTGATATTTATGGGGCCTTAGTTTGTGATACAGTAAGTTAATTTTCTGACCAAGGTAAAATCAAATCATTAAAAATTGCTTCAACAAAAACCAAAATTCAATGAACCATTCTGCTCTTTAGAATATCTTGGTAAATTTCCAATGCTCTTTCAATGTGATTCAAGAATTTACTTGCAAACTTAATTTTAGAAACATGACATGATTATGGGTGATGTACAATCAAAACAACTACCACTGTGTTAAGACAATTTGCAACAACATATCTTATGTAGTATTTATCTGGAGACATAGTTAGGAAAACTTTACATTTATTGAACAACCTACAAAAAAGCACTGTTAGGAAATAGAACCAACTGATTGACTAGTGATTGAGTGGATAAAAGGCTCAACAGTTCATTTCAGTGTTCTGTAAATATAAAAAGAAATGTAAATAATCTTTTACTAGTGTAGCATATGTTCATTGCAATGGTGCAATAATATGAATAAAGTGGATGGTTATGATGATGCTTTAAATGATAAAGACCATAATCAAAATGTAATAATTAACTATAGTTTAGAATTTTGAACTAATATAGGTAAAGTTAATGAGTTTGATCTACATAGTATCTGTGCTAAATGACAAAATATATGATAGTTCTATTTTTTATAACAAATTTGTTGTTTCTGAAATTTCTAGGGCAAAATTCCCAAATGTGATATAATACTAATCTCAGCCAGCTAGTTATACATAGATTAGTGCCACCTATATCACTTTTCGGAATTTGGTCCTAAAATGATAGTTTTCACCCAAAGCACGAAATTTTAATAATGTGTAGACAATAAATATTATATGTCAGTTTCAGATTAAAAAATCAGTGCAAGGCAATTGATTTCTGTCTAAATATTAGGCTTGTTAGCTAAACTAGAGAAATTGATATTACCTTTTATTGAAACATTGTCTTCTATTTTTACTTTAGTGTATATAATTTTAAATGATCTCTGAATTACTTATTGTTTTATATTTATTGATGCAAATTGGTATGTATATAGATATATCATTCTTACTATTTTAAACTACTAAAATATTCAATTGAGAACTTCCAAACAATGTGAAATAAATTACAGAAATATAATTAATAAACATCAATATTAGCAGGACATTCATCTGTATACTAGTTTCTGGATATTTGCCTCTCATCAGTACAGGGCAGGATTCGAAACCAGGACCTTCAGATTGGCACACAAGCATTCAAACTGCTGTAGATAAATGTCTATAAACAACCTCAAGGCTGAATTGACAGAGAATTACACATGTTTATTAATCCCTGAAATTATACACCGGTTGTTTTAAGACATTATTCTACAACATTTGGCTTTTAAATATAAGTTGTAAACGTCAATGCTGGTGGGCGAGCTTGTGGTCCAATGGTTACAAATGCTTGCTTGCTAATCAGAAGGTGCAGGGTTCGAATCCTGCTCTGAATTCGTGAGAGGTAAAAACCCCAAAACTAGCACAGATGGATGTCCTGCTAATACTGTTGTTTATGAATTACATTTAATTTCTGTAATTTACTAAAATTTTATTTAAACTTAATATTAAAAAAAATAAAAGTTCTTTTTGACCAAACATTTATCTAAAAATCGAATATTATTGTCTAGGGCTCAGTGAGATTGGTTTTGTTTCATTTTGTAGAGGCATTGCTGTAGCAATTATGATGAACAATTTACTTTTTGATACTTTTTTATATTTTAGATAGAAAATAATCCAGAAACAGTGTACGTACAGTAACTATTGAATACATTTTAATAAACAGTGGTTTATAAAATATTGAGTGATTTTATGGTTGTGGACTGACACTAATATGGGTGTTATTGTGTGGATTGATAGGTATTTGTATATTAATCTAAAAGTAATTATTAAATTTTACTAATTGTTTAGCCACTAATTTCGAATATTAGATTTTGGTCTTCATCCTTAGTAGAGATACAACAAATCTTTAGTTTATCTGTCTCTTTATTCCTGTTTAATGGCAACTCTTTGCATTCAACCAAGCAGTAAGGTAAAACTTCCTAGAGCTGATTCATTTTATTCAACTGTTGTTGATGAAATTCTTAGAATTTTAAATTTCAGAGATTTCAAAGCTCAGCAAATTTTCCTTTTTTCAATGACATTATTTAAGCTATGATAAAAAAAATCTGAATTGACAAGACAAAGTGCAATGACAATAACTGCAGTACCAGTATTAGTTTTTTAGATTAACTTTTGGGATTAAGACTGATCTAGGTCTACAAATATATACTCACTCATTATATTTTCAATCATTTGGTATACTAATATTTTTTGTATGTAGAATGAAATCTGCAGTAAACATACAAAATTTAAAAAATAAATTAAAATCAGTCAAGCTTATGACAGTACTAACATCATAATCTTTTTTTTGTGTTTTTACAATATTTTAAAACTATTAAATAACCTTCAAGTGTATGGAAAAAGTTTATTATAATTTCTCTAAAAAATATTTTTAATCGACTTAGGTGTGATTTTAAAGAAATTATTTGACATTAAATTGCCAATGAAATATGCCACATGTCCATTGTATTTTGAATCCCCCTTTGCAGTAACTGCAAGATTATTTTATAAATGTTTTACTGATAATTTTTTTTTATTGAAACAAATGTTAATGTCTTTTGTTTGAATCATGAAATTGTTTATCTTTTTTTGTAGTGAAAATAATGAAGAAATGCAATCCATTGAAATTTGTGAGGAAACAGTCAACCCTCAAAATAAAGTAGGAATAGTGGATTTTGAGATATTGAAAGTTATTGGAAAAGGTGGATATGGAAAGGTGAATCACTTGAGAATACAGTATTTTATAATATGCATGTATATATAATCGCACAAATGCCTCTATTTTTTATTTAGCAAATGTTACAAAGCAGTGGTAATTGATATATTTGGAAAATATTAGTGAACAGTGTTTGTTCTAATTTTTTTAATTATTTATTTATACAGGGTATCCAAAAAAATAGGAACCCAGAACTCAATTTTAGTATTATATTTATTATTTATAAAATACAATTGATTGTGGTTTATGTGCATAGACAGAATTCAACCAAACTTAGCATAGACATCAATTGATTGCTGTAACATTATGTTATGTTTGTATATGAAAAAATGAACATCTTTATGGTCAAATACAGAAATTTTAATTGTATCAATTATTAAACAACAGGTTATTTTCTACAGCTTATTTCAATGTGAATTATTTCAGCTAGTTGTTTTTTTTTAAATTATGCATTGAAGGACATTAACAATTAACCAGCTTGTTGCTTAAAAACTATTATTCACCTGACAGTAGACATTTGTACAGAATAATTTGGAAATTGATTCAGTCCCACCATCCAATGTCATGTCATATATGACTGACAGAACTATAATAGGTAAAATTTAAATTGATTTTACCCTTGTATCTTTTGTATGTCTTTTAAAGGTTTTTCTTGTACGTAAAGTTAGTAATGGAGGACATAAAAACAAACTTTTTGCAATGAAAGTATTAAAGAAAGCACGGATTATTAGAAGTGAAAAAGACACTGCTCATACCAAATCTGAACGTCATATCTTACAACAACTTAAGGTAGGTTTTGAAGTACAGTTTGGAAAAGTAACTAGTTATTCTTCCCAAAACTGCTTCTTTAGTCACCAAAGTGTTAAGGTAACCATGCATCTTTTATAAATGTTTGTTTTGATTAATTTTTAACTCCATTAATTTTGCTAATTCCATAAATATAATTTTATCTTTTTAAAGCAATTAATTTTTTCAAAATAACTTCTTTAATATGGATTTAAATTAACATTTTTACCCAGTAAATGATAAATTAATTTAGAAATAAGCTGGCTGACGATTAACATATTAACAAAATTACACACAAAGGCAGTAACCTATTATGCTTATGAGATTCCATACAATCTAAAATACCTACCTATTTGAGATCCATCCAAAACATATTACCTTTCTAAATGAGAAAAATTTAGTTGGTATCAATGCTGTTATTAACTTGAAAACAAGAAGTGGATGAAAATCATGTTGGTTTATGGATATACTGAATGTTTGTCTACTTTTTGAACTACTCATACTACATATTAAAAACTAGATTTTAGTTTTACTAGGTGGACATATAAGTCATATCTTTAATTTCTATTTAATTTGCTTTTTGTGTATTCTTTAATTAATTACCTTTTGTTGTAGTATCCATTTTTAGTAAAACTCCATTATGCTTTTCAAAACCGGTCCTATTTATACATTGTACTGGAATTCTGTTGTGGCGGAGAGCTGTTTTCATATTTAGAACGTGAGGGAACACTACTTGAAAGTACTGCCAGGTAGGTAACGAAATCTGTATTTATGACTATCAAGGTTGTGTCTTCTCCCCAGATTTGTTTAATTTAAACAGTAAAGTAATTCTCAGAGAGACTGAAAATCTCCCTGGTATTGGTGTAGGTGGATGAAATATCAGATATGCGGATGATATTGCCCTCATAAAAAGTACTACAGAACTTCTTAACAAAGTAAATGAAGAAACCAACCCCGCAGAGGACTCAATATAAATTACAGAATGCATGGTTATGTCAAAGCAAAAAGAAACACCGTCATGCAAGTTGACCATGGGTCAAGAGGAAATCAAACAGGTCAACAAATTCAATTGTTTGGGCAGTTGAATAACCTCTGATGTTAGATGTCTGCAAGATATCAAGCACAGATTGGCATGTACAATGATGTCTTTATGAAAATGAAAAGCTTACTGACGAATAGCAAGATCTCAATACAAACGAGAATTAGAATGTTACAGTGTTACATCTATACAATACTTATGTATGACTCAGAATACTGGACAATACCGAAAGCGACGAAGAAATGTTTTCAGGCAATTGAAATGTGGTTCCTTAGGCATATGCTTAAATTCCATGGACATCTCATACTTGCAATGAAGAAGTGCTTCGCCTAGAAAATACGAGAAGAACTTTATGAAAGAACCTAAAATGCAAACAATATCGTTTCATTGGTCACCTAATTAGAAAAGAGGAAGTAGAACATCTAATGATGACTGGGAAGATCAATTGCATGAAAAGCAGAGGGAGACAAAGAAAGATGCTTCTTCAATCAATAGCGGAAGAACAAAACATGGACACTCAGAAATATTTCACGCTGCTGCTAATCGTGATGGCTGGACCACTATGATCGCAGATGGCTTCATATTACACGGAACCTGTAGAAGAAGACATTTTCTAACATATGACTATAAAATTTCTATCATCTGACTCTCTGACAACGACTTGTTGCTAGCTTGCTATTGTGTAGGCCTTTCTAAAATAGGTTACTTGTGTAGATTGGATTTTATTTTACTGCAAGCAAGGGCGGAACATATGTGCTCTAGTTTGTTTTTGAAGAATGTTCATGGTAATATTTAGTTGTGAAAAATAACATTTAATGCTTATAAATGAGAAACTACCGTTTAATCTGTTCTGTGCGTTCGAAAATAAGCATAAGTTTTCTGTAAGTAAATGCTTTGTTAGGTTAGTTACTGAGTAGTTCTAACCTATTTAGTATAATACTGTCACAATGGACTATACTAATTACTGTTTTCAACTTTATTTCTTGTGTGTTCTTAGTGAAATCCTTTAATCTGAACATCTTTAGTAATTAATAAATAATTAGCTTTTGCCGAATATATTATTAGATTCATTTATTTATATATTTTTTCTTATTCTAGTTTTTACGTTGCTGAGGTAACGCTGGCCATTGGTCATTTGCACTCATTAGGCGTTATCTACCGTGATCTAAAACCGGAAAACATTATGTTGGATAAACGTGGACATGTAAAGTTGACTGATTTTGGTCTCTCTAAAGAAGGTGTAGAAAAGACAGCTACATTTTGTGGTACTATTGATTACATGTAAGTTTGGCAGCTAGGGTGGATACAGATTTTCTTTTGTTCGATTACACATTTTATGGAATTTGATTCCTAAACAAGTTGACTTACCTATACCTATATTTTAAATAACTTTTAAAAGTAAAATATAGCTGCATTTATTTTCAACATTGATTAATACTCATGATGCGAGAAGATCAATATTTTGGAAACAATGGCAACCTGAGTGAGGGGACTCGTGGAGAACTTGTACGTTAGTACGCGAGATGAGGTGTTTCATCAGGAGGGAAGAGGATTTCGGCATTGATATTGGTATAATACTCGTTCTACAGCAAGGGCACGTAGCGGCCTGAGAGGAATTTCATCTCTAGATATACATAGGAAAATTTCCTACCTGGAGTTGGTGAACAGTCACTTCATTGTGAGAGCCTTTGTTGGTCGTTAAGTGATGGCTTTTATCGTGGCATAAGCCGTGACTTTCTTGGCTGCATCTTCCTATAGGAACAGAGCTTGAGGGATGCGTCCATTACACCCTTCTTTTAGACAGGGAAATCCAGCCAGCGAAGTTGAATCCTTCTGACAGCGAGGGTACTGCTGCTTGGCTGACGATTATTAGTTTCTAAATCAATTTAAGAAAATAACTTTTAATAGTTATATCGTATTTAATCACTAATAATGATCTAACAATACCTATTTTATCAGAATTAGTTAGTATGCCAGCTATCTACTAAATAATTTTATTAACGGTTGATATTTAGCTTTTTACTGTTTTCCTAACTCGTGGTCCTTGATTCAATAAGTATAGTAATTTTATTGCTTTAGAATCTTATACTATTAGTTGGCTTAAAAGCAATTTAATGAACTTTAAATAACAGCATTTAAGTTTTAAATACATAAGTTTATTTAAAATATGCTCATAGAAATATGATAGTAGTTTATTTTTATCTTTATGAGTGTACTGTATTGGAGTCTACACCCATGTACTTTGTTTTGACTGTTAGTAGATAAGTACTTATAAGGTAATCTCTAAAATTATATTCTGTTTTTGTACTTGTTTTACCTAGTCTATAAATATTATGCATGACAGTAGATAAAAGAAAAATCAGCATTCAAAGTAGCACATGTTACTTTACAGTTTTTAGCCAACACAATATTAGTTTTTAAATTTGTTTGTCATCTTAGAAGATGCAACTACTTTCAAATTCTATGAATAAAGAGCGACATTAAATCAATGATTTACTTTGTTGATCCTTTGAAATTTGTTTATTATAAGAAAATGTATTTTTGAACAATTTCTAAATGTCAAATATTGTAAATTATGACAAGCTATTAAATCACCTAGGTATAAATTGGTTGATCTAATTGTCTTAGAAACTATGTACCTACGTAAACTCTTTTCGCCTCGTCTCGATATATGACTGTGTTTTCACCACTGTAGATATAATAATGAAAAGCAATAATTTCTATGAATAGTTTGTGTACATGACAAAATGTTATTCTGTGATTGAACTATTACAAAGTTAGGTTTTTATGAAGTAATATCAAAATCTGGTAATAATATACAGTTTTGCACACACACACAAACGTAATTTATACACCCATATTTCAATTCCAATAGTATTCTAGAAACTTGTTTTTCTTAGCAAACAAAATTCCTAAAATATCTACTACCTATTTTGGGGTATTCTATGTACATAAATAGCGAATCTAGTGACTTTTAAAGGTTTTAAAATTCAATAAAAACAAATTTATTGAGCTGTAAATTTCTATACTTATACAGGGCTGGTAAAAAGTAACCGTACCGATGCATTTTTTATTTGGTTTCTTGAAATACTTAATCATAAAGTTTTTACTTTATGTTTATATTATTAAATAATTTATACAACAGTTAGTAGCT
>JAUYWI010096619.1:0-11846 GCA_034780595.1 Parotoplana pacifica | reverse complement strand
TTTTATGTTGAAGCCATATTTATATTTTTACACATCTTTTGGTTGGATTACATTTATTTCTATGATGTTAATACTGTTGAAGGCTTGACTGATATTATTTATTATTTTTAGTTTTCTGCAGTAAAGATTTATTCTACATATTGTATATAATTGTATAAGTATATAATATACACATTGAATAACATTAGACATGTTTTAATAAAAAAATTCTCTGTATATTAAGTTACATTTAGCCTATTATGCAATAACTATATGAATTATGGTACATTATTTCATCAAAACAAACTGATTTCATATGTGCTTAAGTAAGCTATTTTCTATAAACATTACCTGATGTTTAGTGTAATATAATTTATACTTCATTATCTGATTTGAAAATATACTAACTGTAAGTACTTATTATTTGTATATGATATTTACCTCAAGTTTGTAATACACGCATGCATATCTTCAATTTTCAATGAAACCTTTTATTCTGCCCATTTTGACTGTAGCATAGACAATGTGTTATGTGAATATAAATTTCTACCTTTTTGGAAATATTTGTGTAATTTATTACTTATAAATAATTTCAAGATTTATTTTGCAATTAATAAAATAATTTTGCTATATTTTGAGGTTGTTTATTGTATGCATTTTGCAATATTTAGGAAAATTTAAGTGGCCATAACTTTTCCTGAGAATCAAGAAAGCAGCACAGCACTTCATTTTTTAATATTACATAGCAGCTTAATATGAGTACACATAGGCTTAATATTGATGAACTAGTCATTGTCATAAAAAATTTAATAGTTATTCAAACAATGCATAAAATGGCAAAAAATGCAAAAATGTACATATTAGTGAAAAGAAAATTCTGATAATATTGCAGCATGTTTTGACTAGTGGATGCCATTGATATTGATATAGTTATTCAATTACTGAATGTTGATTAGACTGCTTTACATTCAGTATCTGTATAGAGCTGTTTAAAAATATGAAAATTCTGAGAAACATGATTTTGACCAGTTAAAAAATATTATTTTTTCTTTTACTGAATAGAAAGCAGTTGTCAGTAAAACTGGGATTTGATTAAAAATACCCAGCTTAATTTACATGCAAATTATTTAGGATTGCTTTTGATTCAGTAAGAAGTTATTTTATTTCAAAAATGGTAAAAAAATATAATTATTGACTAATACGGTGGAAACATGGAAATAGGGCTGAACTTTGAAAGGCCATATTTCTGGAAATAATTTTTTTTTTCAAAATATTTTGGCTTTCTCAGTTTTGTGTACATATAATTAAGTGGTTAAATTTTATCAAAATTGAAGAAAGTGTGCCACAGGCTATTTGTTGATTCTGCATGGAATGACCCTAATATTGTTTTCAGATATTTTACTAAGGATTATTTTTTGTTAATAATATATAGCATTCTGTGAGTATGTGTATATTTGTTGCTTTTAGGATTTATTTTGTCCTTGTAGTTACATATATTTCTGCCTAGTAGTCACTAGGGCTATTGCTCCCTTCACTAAAATACTTATACTTCCCATATAACAGTTGATCTGGTTTTACAGGTTCTTAAAAGTTATAGTTCTAAGAAAATTATGGAGAATTGATTTGTGAATTCCTGACTGGAGAAATGACAATTACAAAAATAAAATACATTAGAAGGGTGTCTATATGGTTCATACTGTTCAAGATATATCTGCAGAACACTTGTGATTTGCTTGCCCATAACATCTAGTATCTGTAATATGAGACAAAAATAGGTAATAATATTTGATAGAAAAGCTCAAAAGGTTTTTTTTTATGGTTATCAGATATTTTCACTAAAAAATTTATTCATCATTGATTGGACAGACTATTTTTATTACAAAAAACTTAGTTAAATTTTGATTTGCTTTCAGTCATGCAAACATATCAATGACTAATTCATAATGATAGTTTTATGTTTATAAAAACATCTTTTTGGTCATGTGACCTTGGAAAAGTGAAATGAAAATTTAGTCATGTATGCCCTAATCCATTTCATGGATAAAATATGCATTGCCAAATTTGAGTTATAATAGCTGTTTAATTTTCTAAATAAATAGTTTCCAATAAAAGGTGCTGATCTTAGGGCTAAGGAGGTATGCTAATGAATTACCTGTTTACTAGAAGATTAACCTTTTACAATGGGTAATTTAAAAAACCTTAAAAGAAATTGATTTCAATATTATTGGATGTCCATTTTTATCTGTAGTTGAAATATCTATTGGATTGCATAATTGTGTTTGCTGTAAATCATGGTAAGTTACAGAGAAACAAAGACAACCTAAATATATAATGTATGCAGAAATAATACCTCCCAATACACTAAACACCTTACTATGCCCAACTATATAATGAAAGAGAAAGTAAGTGTACTCACATATCTAAATGCCTAATCAATTGAATGCCTGGTTAGCATTTGAAATTAGTAAATTGACAGTTAGACATCTGTTTTTCTTTTATTGTAAGATGTTCAAATATTTGACTAATTTTTGAACATCTTACAATAGGTATGTATATACATACCTAGTGTAATGGTATTATTTATATTTTGTCAAAGTTTGAAGACAATACTATAGGTGTTGCAACATAATTACATAATTGAGATAGAGAACATAGTTCCACAATAAAACATGTTTTTTCATAATATGTAAGTATACAAATATAATATATAAAAACTATGTGAAACAGTAGGTAAGCTTTTTCAAATCAATTTAAACTGACATTTTTATATCAAAGAATGAATACCAGATATCCTACTTATGAATGTTTGTCAATCTAATTTTTTTTAAACATCAACTAAGTTAAAGGCTAGGTGAATAATCTAGCTTAATTTGCATTCAGCCAATGCAATGAAGCAAAATATATTTATAAAAAACAAATCAGTACAAAAATAATTATTGTACAATTATTTGGATTTTAATCAGTTCATTTAAAAAAGGTCATGTATATTATCTACTTCATTTTTAGCTGCATTGGTTTCTGAGATATTTGGTGGCACATACCACCCTAGTGTAAAGGGTTATGTAAAGTCATTTTCAAATCTCAAATTTATTTCTTTGGTAATTTTTTACAAAATTAAAAAGAATTTCTTTTTTTGGAAGAAGTAGCAATTTCAAATCTGATACCTAATGGTTTTGAGGTATATTCTAAAAGTGAAAGATCTGTGATAGACCTACTTTATTTATTTTTTTTTTCAAATGTATTTTTCTAATTGCTTTATTTAGAGGGAAATGTTTTTATAAAATAAAAGTCTACCATAGAAAATGAAGTGGGTCTATCACAGATCTTTTACTTTTAAAATATTCTTGAAAACCATTAGGTTTCAGATTTGAAAAGTTGTCTTAATGTGACAATCTTCATAAACACTTACTTAACATGCAGTTAGATAGAGGATTGTTGGGGTTGTATAATAGAAACTGATAAATCTATATCTAGTGTAATTATTTTATTGTTGTTGTTTTACCACAAAAATCTGTGTAATATGGTCCATAATTAATTATCTTTTTTCACTTTCACATTTGTCTATTAATGAATTCATTCTGTTTAAATTTTGTATTAAGAATTTTAACTCTTCGTCCAGCAGAATGTTCTTATTGAGAAATAAAAGTTTGTCAATCCTTGTGGTATGCTTTTAGGATTCAGGTTCCCTCAATTAAGTTTTAGAACTCAGCTTAAACTAATATGCTTCAGCCAATAATTGTTTGATCAACAGACCAAGGTTGTTTTAATTGATTTTTTTAATTATATGGCACTATGTATTTTAGTTAGTTTATACTGAATGTAGTTTGTTACTACTAATATCATTACTTAATATATTTAGGACCAAAATAGTAAAAATATGTATATTAGCTAAAACCTATTTTTTAGATCTTACTTAAAAAACAGTAAATCCTCAGTCATAGATATTGTATTCTTAATACATAATTAAAATGGTTAGAACTGACAAAGCTTTATCATAAAATGTTGTTAATTATGCACTATTAACTGTTCTTATGAATACAATACTTACTATTGATAGACCTGATATCCAAAAATTATTTTATTTATTTTGAATTTTGAGATAACTATTTTGGTCTTAAAAATCTAATGTCCCTAGCAGCAGTTGTCACTCATAAGTAGAAACTTGACTAAGTAAATTAAATGTTTTATGTGGTCACATACTAATATTATTTAATAGAGATATAATTTTCTAAAAGAAGATTCTATTCTACATTGACAATCCTAACAACCCTAAATGAAAGCTGTGTTGTCTTTCTAGGGAAGTAATGGTGACCTGGAGACGAAGCATGAGATACCTGTCAACTGTGATGCTCAGGGAGATGATGAGTTTGATGACAAGGGAGATACAACACTGACTGTAGTGGCTGATCCTCCAGAATTGACACAGCGAGGCTCATGGGGAGGCAAATTTGAATTTATTTTTTCCTGTCTTTCCTATGCAGTTGGCCTTGGCAATGTATGGAGATTTCCGTATCTCTGTTATGTGAATGGCGGGGGTGCTTTCCTGTTCCCTTATGTGATCATGCTCTTTATAATTGGCATGCCGATGTTATACCTGGAGACTGCTTTGGGACAATATACTGGGTCTGGACCTGTGACTGCTTTTAGGATTTCGCCTATTTTCACAGGTAAGTAGACTACTCGTCAATATTTTTTGCATTATTATGACATTAATTTGAGTGTACAACTGTCTCTGACATGAGTTTGGTCAATCACTGGACTTATATGTGCATTGATTATGTATTATTTGGTGCTGTTTGATCAACGAGAATTGGATGCTTATGTAATATTTGTCTTTGGCAATATTTTGCCACCCAATTTAGTATACTATTTTCTGGTGCACTGCATACTGTATCACTTTCAGAGGTCATTATTACCGGCACTTGAAAACTAAGGCGGTGCTTAGTTACCTCTTTTGTAAGTACCCAATGAACTTAGTTAAGTCACGAAGTAAACTACAATGGGACTCTAGGTTGGTTTATGAGTTGACTTGATATTGGTAGGAATTTTATGAAATTCGGTTGATTTTATGCTGTAATATTCCTATGGTTATTTTGGGGTGTATTGATGTGCTGTCAATAAAAAGATGATTTATCTACTGAATTACGAAAGATTGAGGCAATTTGACAATGCTATGTGCCACAAAGCTAATGTCTATTCGTTGCCTTTCTTTAATAAGTCAACTGACAACTCATTCCACAAAATTTAGTAAAAAAGATCAAATGTTACTTTCAAAATTGCGTACAAAAAGAAATATGAATATGGCTTATGTTTGTAGCATTTTTGTTTTATGTTGAACAGCCTCTATCCTAGTTCAGTCGTTAGATGGGGCTTCTAAGACTAAAATCCATCTTTGAATTCTAAGATACAGGATTCACTGTGTAGTCGATGTTATGAAGTGAGTAGGTGTGCTTCGGATGTTTTGTTTATTGTAGAGTTACTATGACCTCTTGTTTTTGTTTATTATATTGGTGTACTATGTATAGGCTCGGTTGTCAACCTGACCTATGATGATTGTCAATAGAATAGACATTTTAAGAATAGTTGTGCGTCTGTTCCAGTTGAGTAGGTTTAAGTGTCTGGATTGACAATAATGGATGATAACAATTTGAGTAGATGATTGTTTAATTTTATTAATGAGTCCTGTTATCTATGATGATTGCATTCTAATAGTTACTGTAAGGTATGGGTATTTTTTTCAGTTAGATTTTCATTGACAAGGTCCGGAAGATGGTCCTTGCAGAAGTAGATTCTGTTTCGTTACACCGTGTATAATACAATGGATGTCAAAGACATTAAATAGATGAATGGATTACTACTTTTTGGGATCTGATTCGACCAATTTTACTTTTACTTGATGTCCTGGCATGATAATACATTTACTTGTATACCTATCTTAGGCCGATAAGCAAAATATTTATGTGTACGTACATAGAGATGTTCCGGAGCCTGTTTCATCATAAGTCATTTGTCTACTAATTTTCATTAAACCAAAATGTGCAACTTTTAATGATAGTTTTATGAAACATGCTCATGTTTTGCTTTGCTTTTCTTTTATAATCAAAATGATAAACTTTAATTTACATTTAAAATATGCGATTAATTTGCTTATTTATTGTTCTCAGGTATCGGCTGGTCCATGATACTGACGACATTTTTTGCCAGTATCTACTACTGCATGCTGATTGCCTGGACTGTGTATTACTTCTGCGTCTCATTCACCTCGAGAGTTCCCTGGAGAGATTGTCAAGCTCCTTGGGCCACCCCTGGTAAGTAGAGTTGGTATTCAAGTTCATAGTTGGGTGGATCAGTTTGCATCCGTTAGTTGGATCTTGAGTGACAAAAACCGGTATCCAATTATTTTTCATTGGCAGTTAGTTGTCATGCAATGGAAACATCCTTACTAGGTACACGTTTTAAAGTTTGTTGTTGGTTTAAACGATATATTTTGCCTGGATTCTTGAACGTGTATTCGAAAATATTTTCTGTTACATTAATGTTATTTCTAAAAATAATATGTTTTATTTAATATTGACCTTTATAGTTGATAGTCATTAAACTATTTACATATTCTTCTAGGTTATTTTGTTTAATCTATTATTAATTGTTAGCTGTTTATTTAATTAGTTTGAACTTCTTTATCAATGTAGAACGAAGAATAAATTCCTTTATTTCAATAGATACAACTTTTGTAGTATTTTTAATAACAGAACTTCTTACGAAGATGATCGAATGTAATTGAAAGGGATAAGGACATGTTTGTTTTTTGAACTAGATGGGTGAATGTTCTACATAGTTTGCCTGTAGTCGTCTTTTTATCGATTTAAATGGCAGAACATAGTATGGTTTTGGTGATGACTAATTCACTCTATGTGCAGCAATACATCAGTATCGTAGGTTTATTTGTTAGCTGTCACAGAGGTTCTCAGTTATAGTAGCTGTAATATTATTAATGCATTGTTCTTGGACAACAGTTTTGTTGAGGTCAATGTCAAGAAAATAATTATCACTTAGTTACAAACTAATACCTTAATGAAATAAAATCTAGTGAAAAATACACAAGAAAGCTGATTGTCTGTTTGTAAGTATTCAAAATTATAGTAGCTACCTACTATAATTTTGAATACTTACAAACAAACAATCAGCTTTCTTGTGTATTTTTCACTAGATTTTACCAATAATTAAAAATGCACCGTTCAAGTATGTAGAATTTTCAATGAGCTTTTAGATTTTAGTGCAAATGACGAATAATTAGGTGGTTTTAGATTTTGGAAAAAGTCCATTTGCTATTATTAATATTAATATCATTAACATCAAAGCTAAATAAAAAACAGGAAATGAGATTTAATTTGCTTGAATTTTTGTGGTGCTATTGATTGAGGGACATGTTAATGACATGTAAGTAAAGGGACTAGTCGCGTGGTGTTTTCGTGGAGTTAAGGCATCTGTCACATGATCTGAACTGTGCTTGACGTCTCATCAGTTGTCTTAGTTAATTGATTGATAGTGCCACTCACCTCTTCACACAATGTTGGCTGTTTATTTTGATCCGGTCAAGAGCGTATTCAGATCAGGAAGTTCGATTGCTTTTAGCAGTTTGTTGGTTTAGGCAGTGACTTGGTTGGCTGATATTCCCGTTCTGTTGTAGTGTTGTGTTCTGTTTATATTTGGATTGGGAGTAGAGCGAATTTATATTGATATTATATGTATAATACATTATGGATAGATTATTCCTTTTTATCTAGTGAGGTAGGCTAAGAAATTTCTAACTATAATGTCTATGTCCCCAGTTGTTTGTTCTATGCATGGTTTATGTAATATGCCTACTTCGTGAAACGTTTATAGAGATCTACATAAGTAATATCAAATCTAGTAATTCTATTGCTAAGATAATATTTGATTTCTTCCCTAATGTTTAGTATGTCGTAGTATGTATTTACACACGCCATTTGGAAATTTGCCAGAATGGGTAGGCAGTGAATGATATATGTGTAATTGTACATGATATATGGCTCTGTAATACCAATGGTAGGCATAAAGTTTATCGTTAGGAATTTCTTTAGCATTTTCTGAGAGTAAGTAAACCCCTATGTTCTGTGTACATACATGGCCAGTAGAATTTTTCATTTTTTTCTGTAAAGAGTTAAAGAATGCGTCATTGGTTTCTTGAAATTGGTGCTACTATATTTTGTTATTAAGAATGTAGGTGGTAAGTACATTGATAGCTTGATTTTGCTATACTTAGCTACTTTTTAAATGGTCGCAGTGTGTGAAGGGAGAATTATAATAAGTGTGGGTGGTATGTATATCATAATTGATTATTTCCCATTTTTATTTGATGAGTTTTCAAAATGTATATTTACTACACCTCCGGTTAAAAGTGTACCCTTGGATTTTCAAATTTTATAATTAGCAGTCACTGAAATACGACCTACAAAGTTAAAATTTGTACACAACTATCCAATGACCTACATGAAAGTTGTGTGGTCATGTATTTTTCTCAGTAGTGACTTTATGCTCCTGGGAAATACATATCTAGCCACTATTAGGTTGTCACAAAACATATTTTCTTTGGGATTTTGGATATAACACACTGGGGTTTGGAGGAGTGACAACCACTGATGAACGCTCTTTTTGTATTAAGCAGGTCAGTCACTTGTTATGCAGAGAGTTGAAAATGATTATGGTATTTTCAGATTTTGTCCTAGAATAAATAGAATTGTTAGTATGAACATGTTTTTGTGGAAATATTGTAGTATACTACACCTAAAGATGGATAATATGCTGTTTGTCCTGTGCTTGCACTAAAATTTATCTATAGGGTGGTTCAGGTAGTTTATAAAAGACGTAGATATAGAAATGGAAGCCTTACATCCAAAAAGGTTGCTCGATTTTAAACAAAATAAAAAGAACATATGAAAATATTTATTTCCAAAGTACAGTGCTTAAGCTACCATATATCAAATAAAGACATTGATGTAATAAGGTTTCATTATTTTTATCTGTTGCTTTCAAACGATTGACCTTCATTCGCAAAACTTTCGCATAATCTCGTTAGAACACTACGACACTTTTTTTGACAATTAGCGCGCGTGAGAGTAGCTGTCTCCTCCGTGATGAAATTGCGCAAATCATGAAGGTTTTGTGGACACTTTATCCTTGAGATAATCCCGCAAGAAAAAATCACATGGCGTAAGATCAGGGGATCTGGGACACCATTCAACCGTACCGCGTCTTCCAATCCTGCTATCTGGAAATTTATCGTCTAATGCCTCCCGAACACGAAGAGCATAATGGGCTGGTACCCCATCATGCATAAACCATATGTTTTCATTTTGTAGATGAAAGACGTGTTGATGCAGCAGTTTAAGATATGAATCAGCGTTGACAGTGTCTTTAAAAATACAGGACCAACAATGCCAGCTGATGAGATCCCGATCCAACCATTAAATCAGGCTTTGGGTCATGTGGAATTGTGACATTTGGCATTCTGTAGTCCATATCACGCAGTTATGCCTGTTAACTGTTCCAGATAGCTTAAACATTGATTCACCACTTCAATCATGTCAGTGTTGTCATCCATCATACCAAGAAGTGTGTCTACTGATATTAGTAATGAGTGATAATCTTCTGGATGATTCAGGCCTATTTGCATTGTTATTTAGTTGTTGACGCACAAGAACATCTTTATTATGCTCTGTTCTGACAGTCTTCCAGGTGTTTTTTTTTGCAATACGCTATCAGTATCATTAAATTGTTCGGTGAAGTGTGTTATCATCAAATTCTTCTCTTAGTTGTCTTTCTACAGAAACTGAATACAACCTAATCGCTTTTATCTTTTGTCTAATATCAACCATAATTTGAGTCATGCATACTAAATTCTTGCTCTTCCAGTCGAATGGTCTGGAAACTCTGTCAAGGTAATCTCGAACATTCCTTCCGTAGTGTGCTTGTGCACCGTCCAGCATGAACCACGCTGTTTGTTTATTCTGAAGAGCAGCAATGCCAGACACAATATTGCATTTCAATATATCAAGATATGTGTGCATTTTGACTGATTCATTGAAATAAAATGGACCAATGATTGAATCACCAAGAATTCTACACATAAATGCACACATATCTTGAAATATTGAAATGCAATATTGTCTGGCATTGCTGCTCTTCAGAATAAACAAACAGTGTGGTTCATGCGGACGGTGCACAAGCACACTACGTAAGGAATGTTCGAGATTACCTTGACAGAGTTTCCAGACCATTGGACTGGAAGGGCAAGACCTATTCCATGGTCCAGAAAGGTCGCTCGATTTTTATAGATTTATCCAATGGGGATTTGAATTTGAATAATAGCGACAATTGTGTCTGTTTACATATCTATATAAATAAAACATTGCCTCATCACCAAATGCTTTATCGCTTTCCTCCATTTCAATATAGATATTGTAAAAAAATAAAAACTCCTTTTATTATTATTTTTTTACAATATTATCACCGTAATAGTGGCCTATATACCTACAGATAATTATACAGAGCTGGAAATAAATAACCGATACAAGAATAATTTTTTATACAATTTTCAATGAGAAATTTTTAATTTTAAAACAATTGTTTACTTGGATTTTTTCAGAATAGTGAGTTTAAATTTTGGTATTTATTTCTGGAAAAGATCCTAAGATGTGTTTTAAAATGAGAAAATTTTCAATGACCTTTTTTATTGAAATACAGTCTTGTATCGGTTATTTATTTCCGGCCCTGTATATATACATACATACTCGTAATATTAAATACAATGACTAAATGGCAAGGACTACTAAACTCACGACATGCAAATATAGATTTCGAAGGCCAGTTGTTTTCATATCAGAGTAGACAGAGATAACACTAAAACCAAGGTTTAGTAGTCCTTGCAAAATGGTTAAACCCATTTTGATTTAACTCCCGATTATGAATCAATGACTTTATTTTAAATGGTTTTCCAGTAAGTTATTAATCCACTAGTAGATGTTTTGCTCTTGAAAGCTAAAAGTCTCCTATAATTCTCATATTTTAGATTGTGTGAGTGTTGAAGCTCAAATTAAAGCAAATAAATGTTCCAAAGAGCATGGATTCTTTGATCATTTGTCAGAAAGCTGCTTTATGAAACCCGACAACTTCTCGATGAACGTGATAGAGACTAATGTAATGAGTGGTTTCGGCACCAACTATACAACTTTGGACTACAAGACGTATTTGGACAACAATATTGCTAATCTCTCAAGAAATGTAACCAACTATTTGTGGGCCTATAAACTGAATGAAACAGGAAACATGAAAGACTTATCCATTTTACTCAATTCAACCGAAAGTCCTAAAACACCGAGCAATGATTACTTTCAGTGAGTTCTACTTCAGAATTATACCTACCGTAAAGATGGGTAAATGAAGGCATGCGACTGCTACATAAATCATCAACAATTTTGAATATTTTAATAATTTGAGTTGTTATACCTTTTTTTAGAAAAAATGTGCTGCAAACTAGCAGTGGTTTTGACAATCTTGGGTACCCAATGTGGCACTTGGCTATTCCTTTACTGAGTTGTTGGATCATCATTTCAATCTGTCTTTCTAGGGGCGTTAAATCCGCCGGAAAGGTAAGTTGTCTTTCTAAAATGTTATACTTTCCTATTCGGCTGTTATTCCTTAAATATGTATGCTTACAACTATATACAGGGTGTCCGCGGCCGGGAAAAAACGTGATTTAGCTAATAAAACCAGGAAAACGATATCTTGTATTAATAAGCTTTTTATTAAAGACGATGTCTTGAAGTCAGAATTTATTTGGATTTTGC
>JAUYWI010096608.1:0-11847 GCA_034780595.1 Parotoplana pacifica | reverse complement strand
TTAAACATTTTCTCAAAAGCGTTACATTAACACAATTAGTAATTGTGTACAATCGTGAACAGTAATCGAATCCAAAGCTCTTAGCCATGCGGATACGGATTTTCTGCATCCCTTTCCCAGTCTGACTCATCCGAATCGAGATCGCCGGAATCCTTGGGATCAACACCAGCGGGCAGGACCACTTGACCGTGCGAGGCGACCTTCCTGAGGGCTTCCTCATCGGTAGCATATTGGACCAAACGGCTCTCGGAGAGCGCTCTTAAACGAGTCAAAGCTTTGTCTTTGGTCCGGCTGCCATGCAACGTCTGGTGAGAAGCGTTCCGGGCAGTGGAGAAGCCAGACAGGACAATTTTGTGCCGAAAATCCATCTACAAAATGCCCCAAATTGAAATGCAATAACACATAGATCATCTCTAGTGCATATGACACTGTTTGGCCATTTTCATATGAAACGTAGGTAATGTTAAACAATGATTCACCAATCCTGCAGCTAACCTCCACGCACGTATGTGTCACATGAAACGAGATGTTTATTTTAAAAATATATTTTGACTGACGCAGATCAATAAATTTGTTGAAAACGAGGTCATGAACTTTATTGTCGTCACCACCATACTAAACTATTCGTAACATGAAATCTTAACATACAAGGTCAAATGGCGTAAGCGCCATTTTACAGAAACTGATTTTGTTCTATGAAAAGTTCACGTATTGTAAGCGACATTTTTAGCGGAAACCCGTTCAAGGATTATTTGGTGTAAACGACAGTAGTTTTGGTGTAAAAGACTTTAAGGATGAATGGAATACAAAGTCTATTTGTTGTAAGCGCCAAACAATTTGATTTTATATGCATTAATATAAAATTTATCTTGTTTAAATTACTGTTATTTAATTTAGTTTCATTTTCGATTGTATGTTATTGCTAAGTTCAATATGACGCTAACCTTTTCTGTGGGAGATGAAGCAGATGTTTGGTGGAGAAACAAGTGGTGGACAGGAAAATACTGATCTCGTTGTTCAACCTATGACTGATCCTGAAGCGAACCTCATGAACCACGTGAAACACGAAAAGCAGACAAGAGGCAGTGCACAATATGCCAGCATTGGATCTCGCGGTCCAACCTGGTCCGACACCGGAGAAGATGCATACCAGAGCAGCAACAACAACAATCATCGCCTCCGCAGCCCGAACAAGCAGCAACAGCACCGATAAACGTCTACAGAGCGGCCAGGAAGCCATGTGAGCACTGTGGCAGAATGATATCAGCCACAAACATGGCACGTCACCAGAAAACCTGTGATCACCAGGCCGAGAAAAGGCGTCAAGACCAGTGAAGTATCAGTAGTGAATAAGAAAGTGATTGTGATGTTGAGAATGAACCAAATGCCAAACGATCGCGCAAAAATAAAACATCCAGCTCACAGACTTCCTGAAGTTTGCGAACACGAAGATCCGATTGAAGGTTGCTGCTGTAGTAGCAATGCCACTTTCAAAAGGAAGGAAGCGAGAAATAAGTGAGAAAGAAAGGCGAATCTGGTCAGGCTTATGTTTCTCAGAGGTAAAGTAGTAAGTCCGGGTGAGAGATGTTCAGAAAAATGCCTAGAATGTAACTTATTTAGTAACGCAGACCAAGGCTACTGGAACCTGGAATCTAAGCGGCTTCAACAAGAATATGTGATCCGATTGAAATTAAAAGAAAGCGAACTAAAGCGGCAAGTTCTCGACGTAAAGCTTAAGAGAGTGTTTTCATTATATCTCAATAAGAAAAAGCTAACTGTCTGTAGTAAAGTTTTCACTTCCACGTTAAACATCTCTGAAAAGACTGTCGGATGCCTCATAAAAATGTGATCACGTCTGGTCATATCATTCCTGACAGGAGGATTGTTGAAAAAGCGGGAGACGGCCTATAAAGCCATTCGTGAAGAAATTAAGAGGAATATTATGTGCGATAATAAACACAGTATATAGCACCAGATCTGACTATCAGCAAAATGTATCGTTTGTTCAACGAGGAAAATGGGCATAGAAAAATTCCATCGGTCAAAGAAGGACATTTGTTCACTTTGTTTGAACGCTCAAAAATCTGGAACCACACATAAAACTGAAGACTATCAGCTGCACCTTGAAAGAGTCGATTATTGCTGAGGAGAGAACTAATACGAATGTGTTTGATTTGCAACAAGTCATGTACACCTCCATGTTGACGCCATATTTTAAAAATCTAGTTGGCTTGATGCAATTTTACAACTTACAATATGGCAAATCATGAAGGGACATGCTATTTTTGGCATGAAGGGTGTGCTAAGCGAGGACCAAGAGAACATATTTTGAGAAGTGTGACAAGAAAGAATTCAGACATATGGACTTCTACAGTGACAAAACTTCGACTGTCATTCTTCTTTTCTTGGAGACAAGCCAACACCTCAAATCCATTACAATAATACATTTTGAACCGGGACATAGGCAGAATTCAGGAGATAGAATACATTCAACAACTGAGAGAGAAGTATTGGCGATATCACAAGTAGAAGGAGCTATTCACACACCCAATCAGATAATACCATGCATCATCAGGGCGCATAAACAAAATCCGCATGAAATTGTGGAGCTGACGTTCTTGACTGGAAGGAGTATACAGACTCAATTGGTATACTGAAGTCTCAGAGCTCGACTGGAAGGAAATAGATCTATAAGAATAGACAAGAACGTCCATGCTCTGTTTTTAAAATAAAAACAGTCACCTTGCTGAAAACTACTTAAAAGTAACTCTTCCAAGGACGACTCGGCAGAAAAGATCGTGTTTTCCAACCGTGGCTTAGCGAGGCCCTACTAAAATCCCTCAACGAAAATATGAAGACCTTAATGTCTCTGTAAAAATGTCATATTAAATGACGAAGATTGCAACATTAAATACTTCATTATTTTGATATGAATTTATTGTATTTTGTGGTTATCATAAAATGATTGATTTTGAAGAGTTTCATTTTGTCTTTTTGAAAATATTAAATCTGGCAAGCTTTCGACAGTACTAACATCCATAGAATTGGATATAATCTAACCGACAGAAGTGTAAAATTATGGCTTCAACGTAGAAACAACTTTTCAAGATCAAGTCAAAACTATGCATGATAAGCTCTTGGTGATTGAAAGTACTCTAGTTAATCGGAAGACCAAAACTCGAAATCCATAAAACAATCCAGTCTAATTGCGCAAAAAATAATCAAATTCCATTTCACTTAACCTTGCTAGTAGGGTGGGCAATCAAAAACCCGAAAAATATTTAAGAATTACAATTTAAGTTATATGAATTACATTAAATTTTATTTCCATATTACTAAAATTTCCATTTATTCATTTAAATAACAAAAAGGATTAGATAAGCAGATTTCTAATGATAGGTCAAAGCATGAACAGTGGATTGTTACTCTAAGCATTTTGACAACTTCTCTTCATTTCGCTCTATCCTCACCACATGTTCCCATTCATTCCTGTGTCCTTCAAAATATCAACATTGTATCCATTCTTCTGCCTACCATATGTTAACATTAAAATTCCACCCCCAAATTGAAAACCGCTAACACCGAAAATAATTGTGCAAAAATAATTCAAACCCACCTCTTCCAAATAGCGATTGATCCAGGTCCAATGCGGCAAGACAAACTCCCTCACCAGGGCATATGCTAGCAGTACAAAAGGAAAGGCAAACGAGGGGTAGGGAATCTTGGCAAACTCCGTGACACAGTTGCACACCACCAAAAGCGCTATCGCGAATCCCTGCACGCTACTGAGGGCCATCAGGTGACGATAGGGCAGGTTCCTCAACGCGTCCGTCTGGGGCCAGTGCTTACGACGCTGGAGCAGTGCGATGCACCGTCGCACGAACATGAGATCCCTGAGGCCCATGATGCCCATGTAGAGGAACATGCCGTACATGGCTGCCATGGGAATGTGGCGCAATAGGGCGCCCAACAAGACGGACAAGACCACTAACAGTCCAACCACACAGCCACTGATGCGCTGTTCTGCACATCCAATAATTCTAAATAACAAAATCGATACCAATAATATACGAGTATAAGTACATCAAAAAGTAAAATATCAATGTGATAAACATTTTGCACAAGATATGTACTTTGCTCACATGAACTGTTTATCTTTTGATGTATTTTTTAGAGAAGCGTAGTTAAGCGCATTATAATCTCCAAAGATAGCATTAATCTGAAATCATGTCACCACAGATACGATCTTCAATCAAAGCGCACCGATTCCAAAATACTATTCGAGAATTAATCGGGGAGCACACTGAAAAACTGGAAGCTGACTCACTTATGGGGAACACCAGGCAAGGTATTGAGATCCCACTTGGTCATGGAGATCACATGACTGCAGGAGCGCACCACAGCGCCAGTGACAAAGGGCCAACCCAAGCATCCGGACAAGACCGGGAAGATGACCATGCAGATGGTTAGGTCCAGTGCGAATAAACAAGGCTTGCCTAGCTTGCGCTCCGATTTAGCAACGGTTACGCTGAAAAATGAGAAGAACTTGTTACGGTTCTATTTGTTTAAAAGACCAGCCTTTCTCCATAGTCCGAGGGGTTTTAATCGTTTCATTACAATTATTTCTTACATATTGCTAAAAGATTAGGTGAAAAAATTCATAGACATTTTCCGAAAGTTTCAAAATATTAAAATTATCAAAAATGTTAATTTTGTTTAAACAAAATAATTTGAAAATATGTTTATCGTACTTTAGGTAGTGTACATTTGGAATCCCCCGACATATTTACCCTAGGATCCATGGGTGACACGGCAGGTGTTCTGTTCCTGTCACCCGACTTGGACCCAACCCAAATAATATGTGGGTGTTTCTTGGGACACTGCGGTGTGTTCAATGGGCCTCAAAATACTTATGACAACTTTTCGGAGTATCGTCCCCATTGATTGCCACAATAAAAAAAGTGTGTAAATAAACTTCTTTTTTTGAAATCGGCGGTAAAAATGTGTATAAGTCACTAATTTAAATTGACAATTTATGAAAATAGTTTCTAAATTCATAAGAAAATTATTAATTTCAAGTTAAAAAAGAACGTTTAGCCGGAGTAAGTGTCAACAAATGCCATTTTGGTAGAGTATCTGTAAAGCAGATTTAGATTGTGCCTACATGCATAGGTCGTTGCTGAAAGCTCTCAGCCAATGAGAGTTCAACATTCCTACTAACTCCCACCAAGATACTCAGTGAAATTGTACATAGAATTTATCAAATATACCATAGATAAAAATCTTTTTATCTGGTTTTTAATACCTATGAAATATACTTACAATTCGTAGTATGTATTTTACAGTAAATAGCTTTAAAAACTGTTGAATATTTTTAATTAGCAAAAATGAAATTCTCACTTTTTACTTAGTTTAAACAAAGCACAGTTTTTCTAAACAACATTACATTTTCGAAAGAGCCAAAACTCGTACTCATTCTACCTCTTATGATTTTAGCAACATAAAAATGAAATTCATAATGCAATAGCATTTACAACAGCAAGCAATATAATCGATATCGAATACTTACCCAGAAATCATAGTTTCAGTACAGATGAGAATACTAAGACAGAGGCCCACGGTAAAGCAACACGCGTGCAACAAGACACCTGAGGCTGTCATGGCCGCGTGGAAGTTCGGCGGGTGGATCCAGGAGACATTGCTGGACTGCTGGGGCATGCTCAGCTTGCCCAGATTGTACTCGGGAAACACCATGCGCTCCAGTACCATGACCAGTAGGATGCCCAGGGGCACGTTGAACGAACCGAAGAGACTACGAATCTAACAACGATACAGGGTGGGAAATATCTTTCTGAAAGCCTCATGAACTTATTAATGTCAAACTTAGTAATAAATTAGATCCTCTAAAATTGAAATAAGGTAGTAATCACAATTTTTTCTTATACTTGCTTTTCCGTACTGAAGAGTTATTTATCTCTTGTAGTGGAGTAATAAAAAAGTACTGTGAAAAAGTTTGTAATTTTAAGCCGTGATTAAATTGAAGCTTGCTGTTTATCATGAAATACACACTCCAGATTGTACTAGATTCATGTTTCTTTTCTTTCTTAAGACAATTTCTTCTGCAGATCGCTTCATGTTTCACAATCACATTAAAATGCATAAATTAATAAATCAAAACATAGATTTTTAAATAAAATGCTTAGTCATGAAATTTTACCCATCGATTTAGCATAAGAAAAAATTACGTTCCTTCATTAGAAAAGTACCATTTCCATACTCGGATATCTATTGTTACCTCGATCGCTTCCTCTCTCGGTAGCAATAGAAATTCTCTTATATAAAAGTGCTACTTTTCCAAATTCAGGAAAATAATTAATAAACTAAACTAACTACCTCCAAGAATATATGATGCACACATACTTTTTGGACAGACGGTATAATTTACTGAATTATTAATAATTTCTTTATTATTGTTGAATCGTTTGTAGGATTTTGTTAAATTTTCATTAAAAGATAGTATTTTCAATCAATTTTGTTATATTCTTTTGCATTGTAATTTCATTTTTAGTAGAAATTCTTAGTATTTCTTGGCTTTTTAACAGATGTATGTTGTATTTCATTTACTGAATTTAAAAGTTTTGAAACTTGTGGCTTAAAGGCTGAAGATCACAGACAGTGGATGGAGCAGCGAACATGTCTGTTAAACACAAAGATTTCGTAGCATCAGTTCAAATGGCTGCTCTACTTGCTCTATATAATTATTGTGCAAATCATGATTTGAATCTAGTCTTGTGCAAAAGTTGTATGGTTAAAGAAATATATGTGATGCTTGAATCACTCAAACAACCTGGAATCATTTTTAAATATTTCCCAAACAGATGCAACCTTTTTCAAAGATTCATTGAAGAGTACAAAGCAAATTCAAAAGTTTTCTGTGCAACCAAGTGGATGGAGATGCATATCATTCTTGAATATTTTACAAAAATATATAATCCTTTATTGTCATGTCTAAGACAATTAACAACAGCGTAATGGTTGAGACAGCAATAGTGTTGTACAGGCAACAGGTCTTTTGAACTCGATAACTAATTCTACATTTATTGCTAAAAGACTGAGTATCATGCTTCAAAGCTCTGAAATATATGTTTACAAGGTTTTTCAATGATTAACAGTATGAAAGATGTATTTCAAAATATCAGAAATGAAGATTATGGTGAATTACCTATTCCAGAAAACCAAAACAATGTGCTCGACAAACATTACGCTCCAGTGAATATTTAAAGCTTTCAATCTATGTTTCATTCCTCGATTCTCTTCTACAAGAATTTACCTCTCGTTTTTCAACGGCATCGACACAATCAAACTCTTATCTGATAATCTTCCGAAGTTAAAGGATGCCATCGTTAAAAATCTGTATGAGTGGTTCAGAGTTGATCTCGATTTGACCGATGAACTGCTCACCCAGGGAGTTGACATATGGAAATCCATATGAAGCAACATCTCCATTAGTCCCGGACCCGAAACAATTATTCAGACACTACAACACCAAATGTTTTCATGCAAAAATAAAATTGTGAATCAGTATGCAAATAAATCTTCTATAATAAATTATTACGTAAAGACTTAGTACTCATTATTGTATATAGATTAATTAACGTGTGCATTCTTGTGCATCATTGATTAAATAACTTGAATTATTTATTTTTTATTCTATTCGCAGATACGCAATTGTTTTTAAAAATCAAAAAATCAAATCTAGTTTTGCGCCCCCTAACTAAAAATGCTGAATCCGCCCCGGAAAACTTATTAAACTTTGAAGAATTGTTAATTTGTGTTTTATAAAACAATGTACCTCTAAAAATACCTACTTAATTTTATATTTGAAAATTATGTTGACATAAAATCTGATGAAAAATTAAAATTCATCGAATGAGATCAATATGTCAATCCTTAATTGTGTTATAGTTAATATATAATATGATATTAGAAACAATTCACATCTTTTCTTAACTGTATGCAGCAACGTTTAACATTGGTAGTAGTGGCGCCAAAACAATGGCGATTTCAAATCTGGGGTGTAGGTGATGGTGCTGGCCTTTTTATCAGGGCAGAAAACCGAGGTGGAATTGTATCTTCCGCACTCTACCCGTCGGACATGACAAGAATGTAGGAGTGATCACTGCGAGATCTCTTGTCTCCTCTGGTACTTCAAAATAATGTCCTTTAAAAGTAAACCCCTTGCCACTACAGATCATGCATGCTTTGGTCATAGTTGAAGAGATGTGATCTGTATAAAAAATGTTTGTAAAAGTATTAAAAATTAAGAAACATTTTGTTTAACCTAATTCAAAATACACACTGTTCTCTGATTGGTCGAGGGTTGATAATTATATATAGAAATTGAGAAGAGTATTAGTTTTTAAGGGTATTGGGAAAAACCTTAATTCTTAAAGTACCCTAAATCAATAATCAATTAAAATCAACTTTCAGATGTGTATTTTTTTGTTTAACCCTAGTGATATATTTAAAATTAATTGGATTAATTGCACATGATAACGTATTGAGCCACTTGCTTTGACACTTTTTCGATTTTTCTTCAAAAATAAAAAAAACGTCTTGCAGGTGGATCATTCCAGTGTGCCAATTTCAGCAGAATCAAACCACAGAAAAAATGTTTTTCTATTTGTGGGCTTCAAAAGAACTGTACAAAACATTCCTTAAAGGTTTTCAAGAAAGATCCTTGAACTCACATGCTGTGTATTTCAAATTAAGAACACTATTATTTATATAACGTAGCCACACACGCCTAAATGCCTAGCATATTTTCGATTATCTTGGCAGGATATGAAAAATAGTTGAATTAAGAGAGTTATCAACTTATATCTACAAAATATTCCTACTTTTCTGTTGCCTTTCAGTTTTAAATTTGAACTAAGGCAGTCATATATGTTTCCATCATGCTATATAATAATAAAGGTTGTTGCAGTTTATTGGTTTGGATACGACAAATGTATTGGAATGGCGAATATTACCCTAGCTGACGTGGATATTTCAAGATCAACCAATATTTGGTAATTTGGTTTTTATTGTACAAATTTTGTAGTATTATTAGTACTATTAACCCTTCTAAAATTCAATTATAGGGTAGCAAATTATCCAAAACAACTAGCGATAAATTACAAACTACTATTTCAAATTAAATAGATCCTTATTGATGTTTTGAAACAAAATTTGCCAATGAATTTTTTCCAGGTACCTGTGTACCAAATTTCTGACCAATCCACATCCACTGGAGGTATGCAATATTAGGGGGTTGGCACCCCAAGCTGGTGCCTACGGCAGCTGATGTAAAAACGTAGGTGCCTACCAAGGGTTAAGTAGTGAATTAAAACTTTTATCAAACAGTACAACTTAGTCTACATTTTCACATCATAATAACATGAATTTTTATTTTTTATTAACAGGTATCCAGTGTATTTTGTTCAAGATGTGACAGCTTTGGAATCACCATTATAATGACTGAATAAAGACCACATTTTTTTCAAAATTTTTGTTATCATTGTATTGTCACAATATTTAATATTAAATAATTTTAAAAATTAAAATGTTCTTAACCTCTTTCTCTTTATAAAATTCATCAACCATTTCGGTTGGAATAGGTAGGCTTCCATCAAAATCGAATTCCGGACATAGGTATACTTTCTATATTTTACAACTGAATTATGGTTCATGACCTTACCCAATATGTGTAAAGTTTTTAGATTTTTATCAAATTTATTTTAATGGTAAACATATCTGGAAATAAAAAAACTCATATAAAACAATTAAAGATCAAAAACGTCAAAAAGTGTGTTAACTCAAATCATTTTTGGGTGTTAGCTCTAACTATATGACTGTTATTACGTTTTTAGATAAATGATATTTTAAAATATTAAGGCTAACAAGTCAATATTTTATAAACTGTTAATTGTGGAAATTACTTATATGTAGATGTCCAAGAAAAATTGTAATAGTTACATATTGAGAAGAGATAACTTACTGAAAACAGTCATTGAAGACAGACCATGAAAAAAGAAGCCAAGAAAAAACTTGTTAAGAGATTTTATAAGTGTCATATTCAGATTTTAAGAAATTGGCACGTAGTAGAGAACAGTGGAGAAAGTGGAATCCATAGACATGGACTTCCACAAAGCAGAGAACAAGATAGATAGAATTAACATAAGAGTTATATAATTGAGAGCTATCAGACTTATTTGGGTTTAAGTTTTGACCTTTTTGGTCTTTATCATTCTTTTTGTAACAAATTCAAAAATAAATTCGTGGTTACTTTCCAAAATTGATGATACTAGTTAAGGTTGACATGTAATCAAATATATTTAAAAACGATAGTTATATAAAGAATTGCTCATTGCCCTGCCATTTGATGTCCTAGTATTAGTTTCTAAGTGGATAATTAATTAGAAGATAGTTCATACATAGTAACTCAGGCTTCATGTTGTCAAATACCCATAAAAGTATTATTATATGGGATGTATTTGTAAAAAGTTATTGTTTCTATGCAATATTGCCGTCTCTAGCAATAGTTCCTAAGCGAAAAGTATGCGACTAAATATTTTGTATATAGTAACTAAGGTTTTACATGGTCAAATACCCATATATGTGTAAAAATAGCTCGTTGCTATGCCATATTAGTGCACTAGCAACAGTTACTAAGTGGAAAGCTGATTACAGGAAAGTTCATAAATGATGACTGAGGTTTCATTGGGTCATTGTAAAAATTCATTTTTGCTATGCGATATTGGCGATCCTAACAACCGCACAAAAATCTTAGAAGAGATTTTTAATCCCTTTTCCTAACTTAGTCTATGGTGCCAAATTTAATTAAAATAGGTGCTGAAGAAGAGACAAAATGAGAAAAAGCCACTTTTAAGACAATGTATCTCCTAAAATGCTGGATTAATTTTGATAAAATTGGGCACACTTACTTGCCATCAAAGCCTGAACAAATTTCATAAAGACAGAAAATCATTCCACTTTTAATGAGAAGGGTTCAAAATGGCCCATTTTCAACGATCCTGTATAGCCCATATTAGGCAAGGCTGAGCTAAAGGAGCTACAGAACAGACAAATAGCCAATGGCAATTAGATAATTTTTCATTATTAATACTTTGTAGTCACGGGAGGACGGTTAAACTACCCCTAAAAATTGGAATCAGTGTACCAAATTCCATTTGCCGAAGTTTTAGTGTTTGAGGTATGACCATCACTAAAGTCACGTGATGGACCTTTGAAAAAACGAGGTTGTACCAAAACAATCAAACCTGAAGCCAATTACCAAAAGAATTGATCATTATTTGGTTTATATATTGTAAATACATCATAGTTTGATTTTTGTCACCAGAGTGCCACCTGAGAGCCAAAAATCGATATTTTATTTTTGATTGAAAAACAGTTCAGTGGTTTAGATCTTACTGGATGTCTAAGCCATGTAGAAAATTCCAAATAAAAATACTGACTAAAAGATCACCTGATATAACATTGGGCCCAAAATATAAAAATGTACAAAATGAAATTCTGAAGTCCAATATTGATATAATTGATAAATATTTCCTTTAGAACATTACAAAGACTTCAGTGATTTTAAAAATATTCATTTTTGTCCATAGTGGGCAGCCTGAGAGCCAACTCCAATTTCTATTCATTTATCTTCCATGTAGAAAAATGAGTCGCATAATTTTTTACTTAAATTTCAGTGATTTGTATGGTTGTACTATATACACTAGTGAGCAAAATGAATTAGAATTTTTTAATTTAAAAACAATTATTTTATATTAATCAATCAATAAG
>JAUYWI010096597.1:0-11848 GCA_034780595.1 Parotoplana pacifica | reverse complement strand
TAGAAGAATTCAAACCAAACACCTATAGAGAATTGAAGGACCGGACAGCAAACCGAGAAGGATGGAGAAAGTGGATGCCATGGAATTGAATCTGCCTAATAACTGATTCGGCAGAACACTACATAGAATAGAATAGGTATTGCAGAATATTTTTAATTTCCAAAATCTTTTTTTTTTGATATGTTTAAGAAAATGCTAATTTTAATGTTCAATAACATTGGTAGAGTTTTAGAGTATTTTATTTATATATTTTTTTTAAATTTATTGTAATATGAACATTTTTTATAAAGTTCTAATCAATATATTCTTTTATCGATTTAGTCACAATGACTTTGTTTCACCTGAAATAGGTCAACACAGCCTACCGATTAAAATTTAAAAAAGAATTCTCGACAAATTTGCAGATATTTTCAAATAGATATCATAGTATTCTATTCTATTGAAAATTACTACTTGAAGGCATACAAATAGCTTAAATATTAAATCTTTATTAATCTTTTATTAGCATTGTTTGCAGCATGATATAATGTTTACCAGAAAATTGCACACATATAAGAATAATTATAGTTGCAGACCATCGTTTATTTTCTCTTTAAAAAGTTCTCTCTGAAAATTGTTAACGCATCTTTTCTCCCGTTTATTTATTATATCGAGAATAACTAAAATCTTAAATAAATGAACAAAATTTGTATCAAATAAAATTGTCTGAATCCCTATATAGTGAAATTACGTCATCAAATGATTTCAGTGAACATCATCGCCCCATCATGACTCCAATTCGACCGAAGTGCCCCTAATATCTATCTAGAGGAGTGGGTGGAAACTGGAAACGATGATCAAGATATATGTTTTTGTCCAAATTCTTTTATGGAATACTTTAAACTAATTCATCTATGATTTAATCATACAATTTACTAATTAAAAGCTAATATACTTGGTACTGATCTATAAGCATAGTGTTACTATTAACTCAAAATACGAAATCAAGTATATGTTTTTGGCAGAAAATTTTAAAACTTTACAAATGTTGAGTTTTAAACATTCTAAGGGTATTGGAAGGATCTCTGATGAAGGGTTTCGGAGAGAAAACTGGTTTTGTATCTACTTTCACTTGAGTTTCCTCATCCTCATGGTGTCTGGTTTCATGTCTGGGTCGCTGAGTGCGTTTAGCTGCAACCGAGTTTTAGTGAACAACATATTTATTAAAACAAATATTGCCTCTTTTACATGTTTTTTGCTCCAATTTATGATAAGATTCAATACATCATCTTATCAATATTTGCTTTACTCTTATGAATTTATGATATTGCAATGTTTTATATTAAATGAACCAGTTTACGTCACTCAGTTCAATATTTCATCATCCTGTCAAGAAATATTTAACTGTCTTTAGGTACAGTTTAACAACCGGTTAATAATGTGGATTATTTTATTTTTAATCATCTTCATAATATTGATCATTATTTTTGGAAATTTACGTGGTCACTTTTAATGGGATGCACATCGTCTGTAGATGTCGGGGGAGGCGTGTTCATCTGTGTTCGGCGCGTGCAGTTTATTTCGTGCAGCAGAACCTCCAGAATGTGGATCTCCCGCGACTCGGATGTCGCCACTGAGTGCAGCAGTCTGCACACGCCAGAGAAGCTGTCCTCGAGTTCTCACAACTCTCCAGCCACATCTGCTCCTCAGCCGTACTCCACGACCCTACAGGTGCCCGCCCTTAGACTGGGACGACGCAGAATTTCTTCATCGAATTCCACTGCGTCTAGCTGGTCGGGACGGTCCCAGAAGCACTGCGCCATATCGCCAGACCATGCCTCGGCTGACGACATCAAATGTGTCCAGAGATCTGCCTCGAAAATGGATGTCCTGGAATTTTTGCATGAAACTTCAAATCCTAACTTTACTGAAAGTGTGCCTTTTGGGAGCGGATTTCGTCATAAAACCATAAAATTGGTGATGTTTGGTGAGTGGACTTGATTTCTTGTTGTCCAATTCCCTTCAAAACTAATAATGGAATTTTGTCTGCTAAATGTCACTGAAATTGACTTTTTAGTTTTTATTTAGGATTGACGTTTATAACTCTGTCTCTTATCAGTACCATATGTTTGCCGACTGTATAACACAAAGTGAAATTGTTTTTTTAAAATTGCCATTTTAACCACAAAAAAGTTTAATTTCTCTATCTCGATTTTATCTTTTGGAAACTAAAACAAACAATACAATATTTTTTGAATATCAATATGTTTAAAAATGTAATATTTAGTTGAGAAAAGATGACTAAAACCATAATTTTAAAAGAATTGTCTCAAGCGAATTTGTTCAACCATACCAAAAAATTATGCAAAATCGGTTGAATCAGAGAATAGTGATTCTGGCATTTTAAAAGTAAACACTGCATTGATGATGGTTAATTGAAACCTTTTAGGCATAATAAATGGAAATTGATTTATTAGTGTAATTAATACGTGATTTCAAATCCTACGTTTTAAAGTTTTTATCTGATTCTAAAACCAATTTTGAATTAAAAATATTAACTCAACTTTAAAATGAAGAAACCTTTTAAGAACATTGAAATGAACAAAAGATTTAGATCACGATTCCGTTTTTTTCCTCAAAATTAGTTTTAGAATCAGATGTTGTAAAATTATTCTAATAACACTATGAAGCGTTTGTTAGTCGTATTCTTGCGAATCTATAGATACCTGTCGCCAATATAGACATCGTGGTTTCAAGCAGTTTGAATTTCTATAGCCTTTTACAAAGTTGGTATGATGTAATCGGAAATAACTGTCTTTATTGTGTAATTAAGACAGTGATTTGTAAAAATTGATAGTTTTCAGGTCGATTATGGTCTTTGTTCAATTTCCAGGTCCCCGATTTTGATTTTTGACTTATTTTTGGTTTAGGACTTTTCCTATGAAGACTCAATCGTTAGCTGTTACCTGACCTTATAGATCCCACTTGATAAGTTATTCAGATAAATTGATTTTTAAAGTATTGGCCAGTCTGGTCCTAAAATCAGTGGACCTCAATTTCTGACTTTGGATAACACTATAACGTTTTTATTTGGCACACTTATAACATACTGCACAAAGAATTGATCAGGAAATTAAATTTTCTATTTTTCATATCTAAATGTATAGGATTTCATTTATGAGCAATTTTTGAAACAAAGTTTTAAAACTTTTACTGAAATTTTCTACATGTATTAGGAATATAGTACTGAGCAATTTCCACAAATTTAAAAAAAATCAATTTAGCGGTTTTTGTTGACTTTCATGTTGCACCCTGGTCATAAAAATCAATATTTTCAAAAACCCGCAATAGATATTAAACAATGGAATGTTTATACATATTAGACAATTTTATTACTATTTAACTTCACATTGATTTCTTTTGTAAAAAGTACATTTTGGCATTTTGGGACAAACTTTAGTTTTTCAGAGGGCCGTCACGTGATCTTGAGGAGTCGCACGAAAAATATTTGATGGCAAAAAGTCAGCAAAAGAATTTTGGTGCACAAATTCCAAATTTCAAGTAAATCGATTCAGCCATTTTTGATAAATTTAGAATAAAACTTAGGGAAGGGGAGGCACCCTCCCCCTTTAAGTCCGCCAAGATTATACCAGGGTTCCTCTGTAGCATCCGCCAGGTATTTAACTAGGGATTGGTGGTATCCATCTCTGGTATCTGGATGGGTACAAATATATAACAAATTGAATTTCACATTTTCCCTATCTAAATACTGGATATAGAAATTTCATAATGCTCAGTATTAGGACACAAAAACTATCATAACTTTTTTTTTGGCTCATTCAATGTTTCTGAAATTTTTACCAAATGAAAAGCATGTGCTGGGGAACAATTCAGTCAATTCTTAGAAAAAGTTATCCGACAAAGTTTAGAAAAAATGGCTTTTAGCTCGCCCGCTGGGCAGAAAGATAAACATTTTCAAAATCCCCAAATGTTTATTGAATAATGTTTGGAATATATACACCAAATTTTATACATCTTTAACACAACAATGGATTAAAAATTAGTATCTAAAGCGCAAATTTAAACTTTATTTTTTCAGAGGGCGTCAAGTGACCTTGGGAGGTTGGACCTACAACTTTTAATACCATAAGTTGCAGATCTTCATCGTCTATTGTACTTTTAAATTTTTGGTTGTTGCATCCCCCCCCTTTCTATTGCCGACGAGGTGTTAATAAAAAAACGACTTTTTCCAGTTTTCTCTAGTTATATCAATAGATTCAGAAGTACATTTACTAATTCAGATAATATTGATTTTTACTCGTAGGCACAAGCATATAAAACGTACTATCAAATGAGATATTTGCCAAAGAGTAGGCCTAACTTTAGCTATCGGATATTTTCTTCTAATGTAGTTAGATAATTGTTAAAGTTACAGCCAATTTAAATTAACCGCATTGCATACCCAGATTGATTTTTTAAATCCTCAGATTTAATCCAATTACTGTAGGTATTGTTCGATAAATTGAAGCCCAAAAATGTTTGGACAGAAGTCGGACAATAGTAGACCTTTAGATAAACGTATAAATATGTTTTGTTGTTACAGAGTGCACGCCAAAAGTCAACAAATTTCATAGAATTTTTTGATAGATCATCAGACAGAGCATTTTCTAAATATACGTTTACTTTAAAAAAAAGGTTATATTTATGATTGACGGTGATATCTCAAAAATCCATTATTGGTGAGCATGTTGTAGCTACCTATAGGTATTTTATTGATCATTATCTATACAAGTTCATGGAAAGGATAAAATTATAGAAATATATATGTATATACATACCTCATAACTATGTATGGAAATACTACCGGAACCATTGGGTTTCTGCTTACTATGTGGTAGGTACCTACCTAGAATTTTTATAAAGCCGATTATAGCTAAATAAAATATTCGAGTAGAGTGTTCTTGGTGGAGTTTTGATCGTATTGATTGTTCATATCTCAAAAACTTATCACAGTTCCTAATAGTGTAGACACAGCTAGACCTTAATGTGAGATCCTTTCCAAGTGATTTCATAATTGTTCGGTAATAAATATGATGATGCAGTTCATTCATACATACTCATAATATTAGGTATGCAGAGCTGGATTTCATTGACTGTGGCAAACTGTTGTTGGTTAAAAAGTGGGAGGAATGAGAGGAGGTAGCTACGGCTAGGTACTACAGTATATCAAACACAATTCTGCCGAATATTATGCCAAGTACATAAAGCTTCATGCTATATTTAGATTCACCAATAGTAAGTATTCTGTAACCTCCTCACACTACTAGAATTCGTGTTGTTCAGCTTTTTCTTTTATGTTTTATATTGTATGAATTAGTACTTAGTTGTTTTCCTTTTTGCTGTTCAATATTCTTTTAATGACCTTTACTTTAGATACTCTAGATTTCTGACTTAGCTATGCCTTCCAGACTGCTCCCGCAGCTTGAGCTATTTGTTCGCAGTCAATATATAACTTCTTGTTTGCTCATCTTTATTATTGTTTTCTTTTAGTCTGCTCTAGATATTCATCTGGCAACATTTCCATGTAGTGGTGTGTGTATACGACTTTTTGATTAAAATTACTACGTCTAGGAATGGAACAAGAGGAAGAACTACCCAGACGAAGGAGTCAAGTCAACGAGCTAAACATCTTTTCAGCACAGAACCACAGAACTCGTAGGCAGGCATTGATTCGAGTTCCACAACATGAGAAACAACATTAGATATACAAGTAGTAGTAGTAGTGGATGTCGATGTCATTTAAAGAGCCCAAATAGTCGATATTGCTGAGAAGAGAAGTTAGTACCCAGAATATGGGACAGAATACGCCACATGAGGAAGAATGTTGAACAGATTTCTACTAGGCATTCTACATGTTAGCTAGGTTGCCTTTCGTGGAAACGTCTGTCTCATCGATGCGCCGTCGTCTTTTTCTCTCTTTCTTTCTCCTTTTTAATGTTTTGTGCATCTTCTTTCTCCAGAATTTCCCGCCTGCCGCCTGTGTCGTGCTTACAGCCGGTAGTTGTATTTCCCTGTGTATATTCAAACCAGCCTGCTGTCTTCTAACTTTCCCACCCACTTCATGCTTCAATATCGTCGAAATGAACACAGGACGAAACAGAATCTTCTATTCTCTTACTCTATTATACTGCCTGGTTTGTTTTCGTGTTAGATTAAATTCAGTTTTCCATTCAGTGTCGCTTGCTGGCTGGCTTACTTTGGCCTGTAACTCTCTCTATGTTTTGTCCTCTTAAAGACTGTTGTTAATTATTGTCGTTACAGTTTTTCCTCCGTTAACAGCAAATCCATGTGAATCCCACCGAAGAATTTCAATCTGGGTCTAATTATTTGAAATTGTAGATCTGTTTTTTTATTTTGTTTTTTTTAAGGAAAGGACAATTTCGATCTTTACTCAGACACTCGGGCTAAATGGTCTAATCATATTTGGATTTTTGAGTCAGCAACAATAAACTTTTCGCTTCTAATGAAGTTATATATAATTTATTATAATTCAAAATGTGATACCAGATTCAATGCGGATTATACAACTTCCACAAATAACCAATCATTCCAGTATATATGTTAGTTTGTTTCAAGAAATTAGTGAATAAAAACTACTTTTTTTCTTGGAACTTTGCAATTTTGTGAAAATTGTATAGCTTTGTTGCTCTGCCCTTCGAAGCATTTATTGAAGCACTTTGAAGCATTTATTGAAGCACATTGAAACATCTGTTGAAGCACATTGTTTGGATTAACCAGATATGGGTTGTTTTGGTAATGGGGGCGCAGATAAAGCCCAGAAGGAAAAGAATAAAGAAATTGAAAAGCAAATTGAAAAAGATAAAATGAGCTACAAAGCAACGCATCGTTTACTACTTCTAGGTAAGAATTTAGGGTTGTTGTTGCATGCAATCATTGAGAGTCAACTATTTCGCTAAACTATAAAATGCTATTTGACAACTCAATTATTTAGTTTTAAAATTTGTTGAAAGTCATGCCTACTAAATATTTCAACATTACTACGAACACTAGAATAAAAAAAGTATGAAATACCAAAAAGTGACTCTCTGTGAAAAAGAAAGAAAAATATATCAATTTATGCTCGTGTTATCGTATATTATAAAACAGAGAAATTATGAGTTTTTGCACCTTTGTGATGGGCACCTAGACAATTATGGAGAAATCTGAAAATCACTGCTCTATTAACGACTAAGACATACTTAAATGTTATATTAGTCCATTATTACATCTTACTTAGGTTCGTTTTTTCATCCATAACAGTAAACTAGGTATGTAATTCTTATTTTATGTATATGTATATGTAGGTAAGTAATTCTATATGTAGATTGATTTCTATAGTCAATATCAGGTACAACTATTGTTAAATGAATATACCATGACACGTACTTGCCTACCTACATTCGATCCTTCATTTAAAACTTAGTTTTTTAAAATGATGGTATTTTCTTTCAATATATTGCTCTTTCTATCACATAGGTAATATACTTATTTCTTGTTATCTACTAGTATGGTTTAATTATGTACAGCTATAGGTGTAGCATATATAATTAGAATTTTATAGGTGAATAATTAAAATTTACCCTAGAGACATTAGCGAAAGAATTTTATTTTATACCTACATTTTTACTTATGCTGCAGCTTGTACATTCTATTCTAATTTTAGATCGGTGGTACCTACATAAGTTAGTTTCAAATGAAAATAGTAGTGCAAATTTGTTTAAGGGATATTTATTTAAAGGATATAAAATGGGCTAAAATTTGTGAAATACCTATTCAGAGACCTGCACCTATTATAATTGAACTGGGATATGTTATTTGGCATTAATGTTCAGTCTAATAAAATGGAAAGAAAATATTGAGCTTTCATATTTGACCCAAAAATTAATTCAATGAGTAGGTAATTCCAAAGATGTAATTTAGCTGTATTCCAAAAACATCTGAAGTATAATCTCTAATATCTACTAACTCTGAATTATATAATTTTAAAAGGTACCACGTTGTTATAGCTGATTTGACCTGCTAATATTATTTTTTATATTATGAAATATCGAAAGATAAATTAGAATATCTATAGCTATTAATTCCCCGTGCAAACATGAAAATTGGGCATGCATGGATATACCTAGTACCTAAACATTGAAAATTGATTAATAAAAAATGCCGATTTTGATCATTGTTTCTACTGACTCTAATAAAAAGACAAAATTTGAAGTTACAGATTTACTTAAATCACAGGTCTGATTTTTTCATCAGGTCAGCCAAATAATCAATAATCCCAATAATATTGATGTTCCATTTTTCTATTTGTGATGTCATTTCTTCTTCCTCTTCTTCTATTAGCGGCAATGCTAGTATTCAATCCCCATGTCGGGACATCAAATGATACCAATTTTTCAATTTTTTATATTTTTCCCAATCAATTTTAACAATTAGTAAAGTCAAAATCCTAAAAGGGATCCTATCCTATACCCTCAGGAGACGACAATATGGTACTTTAATTGTCTTTCCATATTTTATAATAGTGATTGTACCCCAGGGTTCGTCTGAAACAAATTTTGTTCAAATAATTAGCCAAAAATCAATTTTAAAGCAAACTAGTTATAAATACTGTTCTGGTAACAAAATAGAGTATGTAGAAATTAAAATAATCGATTCATGGCTTTTTTAGTTATGAGGTAATAGTTCAAAATGGCCAATAACTCATCAACTAAGTATGTAGAGCATTTAAATGTAATACAAAGAGATAGGAAATCATACGTAAGGATTCTAAAAATAACACTAGAAATTAGTCTGACCTATGGTTCTTGATATATAAATTTTTTAGTATAACTAGTAGGTAATATGCCAGTGATCAACAATTTTTCTCAAAATTATTTTTTCATAAATAACATTAAAATTCAAACATGTACTGTAACGTGTATTGTACTGTGAGATTATATTGATACTTTACTGGAAGAATCAAATATATTGAAATTAGTAAATCTAGTAATTATTCCAGTAATAATATGGCACATATAAAGAATTACAATATGAACAATTTATCTAAGGTTTTAATTATCAGAAATTAAAAATATAATAAGCACTGGTCATATGTATCTGCTGTTCTAATCACAGGAGGTTGCTATCAACAGTCTCTTTTGGTAGAGAGGGCATTCTCTTGGGATTTTGAATCGAGACCAGAGTGAACAGCCTCTGAAGCGTGTTCACTCCAATGTCCAAGACCGCTATATTTTCAGACACAAAAATCAGAGACATGCCAGAAGACTGCGTGTCTTTTTGGAGTTACGTTTATGTTAACACTGATAAAATCTTCTTTGAAAGTGGAGATGTAAAATTGAAAATTTTCTTTATGAATCAACAGCACGTTCAAAGATTAAAATGCTTTCACAAAGACTAGATGTTCAAAAAGGCATATTCAACCCAAAATATCTACTCTACTTTAGACAGAAATATTCTGCATTTGTTTCCTTTTAAAATATCCGCCACGAAGTGTTTCAAGCTCTAGATGGTATGCTTTTGCCCAGTAGATAGCTCTATCAGGCCACTTTTCAAGAGACCATTATATATTGCATTCACAGTGCCCATGAGGAGGTGCAACTCTGAAGGCGGAATCAGATGCAATATCAAAGTTGAAGAAGGATCACCTTTCAAACTGGGCACATAGATAAAATTTACCTATGATTTTGCTTGGGCAGCATCGCCACTCTCACCCTTCCATGTCCAGTATTTTTCCCGAATGTTGTCCAGGCTACGAAGATTACCTTTATCTGCTAAGTGATATTTGTCCACATCACACCATGAACAAGGATATAGACTGCTGTGTGACATTAAGCCAAGAATAATATTGGGAATTGTATCTACATCTGTCAACTGCAGTAAAACCCATAATGTAAGCATATTTCGGCAATTTTCTTGGGTGTATGGAGCTAAAGCCCAAATAATGAGACGCTTTCCACTGTTTTCCTACATTGTTTTAAATGCCATTCCTTGATTACAAGTTGTTAGAGATTTTGTAGCTTGTTCTCGCTGAGATGGTTCAAGCATATTTTTAAAAAACCGCCACCTCCATCAGTTCCGATCTTAATGTCTGCTGTTATTGGTGTACACTGTCGTTCATGTTTTATGTATTGAATCAAACCTTCGACATCAGAGCAATAAACTGTCGCTGTGTTCTCATATCCTTTTCCACTACACACGAAAGAATCTTCTATCTTTACATTGAAATATGTATCCAATGAATGACTTCTTTCTTTTAAAGTTATTTTAAATTGGGTTCAATGGGTTTTCGGCTAAAAGTAGCATATCGAACATTTGTAGCAAGGTTTAAGATTTTGTTATTACTCAGGTTTATGTCATTTTGAATTAAAGATAGTTTTTTGGCTGAAAATATTCTCTTATTTGTTGTGGAAGGCATCCGACCAGCATTAACTGTAAATGGTTTTCCTGTTAGAGATGGACAATATTAGTAGCTGACCAAACCACTAGATGAAATTGCAGCTCTTAACGTCAGGGTTATAAATTTTTGATGACAGGCAGCAGATGCAAGATTTTAGATATTTTCATTTCGTAATCTTATTGTGAATTGATGGTGCTTACCTCTAGATCAAATGCTCAAACAAAATGTAGTGGTTTTGATTTTAATGAAGTATTAGAAAAAAATTCACATTCTGTAATGATTGGAACATTATTTTTTGGTCCAGGTTTATTTCGAAATGGAAGAACAGTACCGCTCCCATGAAGTGGATTATTTCTATTCATAGAACTAGTGGTATGCTGACACACAATACATTCATAATATGGCGATGCACGAGTCGGAATATGCCTATTCTGCCCAATAAGTGAATGGTCAAATAAAAATATAGATCGTTTAAAAATACCTCGATCATAATCACTTAGGATGGATCGACAATTGGAACAGCGAGCACAAGGCAGTCGATCATCCAAAGTATTCATTTATTAGTTCCTGTTGTTTGGCATTTATCAGACGCATCTCTTTTGTTTTCCCCAGACAAAGTAAAGAGATAGCTTTACGACATAATCGTACGTTTTTCGTTTGTGTAGCATGATATTTAGTTAAATCGAAAAATATATTTTCATAAAACTTTAATATGCACGCATAGATTTAATTCAGTATTAGGAATTCTAAATCCTTGCGCGTCCTTCTTTCTATGAGATATAGGTAAACAATAATAGGCTTTCTGTTGTATTTGTTGTTGTCATAGCTTGCTGAAAATATCATGACCATGTTTATTGGTAAAGTATGTAGTTTATACCAAAACCGTATATCTCAAGAATCATAAGTCATACTAATTTCTAATATATATTTTTAACAATCCTTGCGTATGTTTTCCTATCTCTAATAATAAATTTATATGCTCTAAAATACTTAGTTTGTGAATTATTCGCTAGTTTTGTTTAAACTATTACGCCATGACAATAAATGCCATTTCTACTTTATTTTGTTACTAGAGCAATATTATAACTATTTTTGCTTTAAAAATGGTTGGGCTAATAATTAGAACTAAATTTGATTCAGACAAAATGTGAATTATCTTTAGCAGGTCTAATCAAGGATGATATTTGCTAAGTACCTATATACATACATACATATAATCCAGAGATGGAAGTGCCTAAGTAGATAGAAATGACTTTTCAAATCTTTTTGGAATACAGTCAAATTGCTATTTTGAAGTTACCTATTACTCTCTAGGCTGAAAATTAATGCAAAATAGCATATATAGGGTGTCCGGAAAAAAAGTGCGTTTTTTGTATATTAAATTTCTTCCATGTTGAAATTATGTAAATCTGT
>JAUYWI010096586.1:0-11850 GCA_034780595.1 Parotoplana pacifica | reverse complement strand
AGAAAATTTGCCAATTTTGCATAAGAAAAGAAAAAGAAGAAGCTATTGGCAAAAAAGTACTTGGAAGCCTGTTTTTTATATAGAGGATTTAGAGCCCAATCTATAATTTTTAGATTCTAACAATAGTTTGCCCAGCTATAGCGATGCCAATCAGGTCTAAATCACAGTGTGGATTGGGGGTGGGGTCTTCAACCCCCCCACTACCCCTCATTTCAATGGGTTTCTGTTTTTTATTATTTAGATTTTAGAAAATGGCCCTTCTATGAAATCTTAGCGCCTGTCTCACACACAAATTTATGATTTAACAAGTGAACTAGTAAGCACAGGTTATATAGAAAAATATGATAACTAAATAGATACGCGACGATGTTTCTATTAACGTTGTATGTTCTCATAACTTTATTTGCTTGTTTGTTATCAAATTTAGTACACAATACTTTTTTGATCCGGAGAAGTGTTGTACTTATCTACTAATTAATCATACGTACAATTATAACCGAGTGCAAGATAATTATTTTGTTTGAACATCATCAAGTCATCAGACGATTTGAATCTCATCCTTCTCTGCAGTGATGTTCTGACTCATCGCATTGACATTATCTTTATTGTGTTCAAATTATTATCAAGTTCTTCCTGCTTAGATTTGTTGTCTGGCGAGTTGAGTTTTACGATTTTAGTTGCGCCGCTTTTAATTAATAAAATCAACATAAAAAGATTATTTGTACAATTTTAACTAATTATACCGTCTGTCGGTCCAAGACGTCTGTGTGCATCATGATTTTTTATTTGTATTTAATTTAATATAGGTACCTACTGGTGGAATAGTTGACAAATCCAAACTCTGAAAATATAATTTCGAAATAACTTAATAGCGTTTTAACTAAAATAACTACCTGCAAGAATACACGATGCACACAGAGTTTTTGGACAGACGGTACATAATATTATTGAAATGTCTATTTTTGACTAATAATATCATATTAATATTAAATTCTATAGAAATATCCATGTAATTTAATATATATGAATAATATGAACTGAAATAGATAGCTATGTATGTATGTATGTTTATGTTATTTGGAAGTCAAGAAAACGACGATGTGATGTGGATTTTACCATCCTGTCTTTGTTAATTAGTCTTTTAATTGGATTTCCTCAGCTATTCGATTTTGTTTCGCATTACTCTTTGTGGTGTTTGTTCAGAAACACCATCCAATCGATGTACTAATTCCAGTGATATTTTAACCTTTAAAGATAAAGGGGGTGATTTAGTCCTGCCATTTTAAATATGCAATTTAATGACTGTATTTCATACAATATTCTACTAGGCAAATTGTTTGTTTATAAATTTAATTTACAACCGAATAAACTCAGTTTTAGTTCCTAACCAACTCACACCATGTGAATGAGACCCACAGTAGCAAAATTGGTGTCTTTCCTATAGGTATGCCAGATAACAGAATTGTCTTGAAGCTAGACCAACCTTGCTGTTGTTTTCAGCAATTGGTTTCCTGGCTGTTTTGCATTTATCTGAAATCTGGTAGTCGAATACTTTGTATCTAGCTGTTCAATATCGGCAGCTGTGTAGACGCGAGATTCAACTGTTGTGCCAGTGAAATGAAGAATCAGGAGAGTAGTACGTAATTAATTCTAGATCTAGGAAATTGTTTATACAGAGTTTAAATTTGTCTACGTAAGATGGAAAAATAGGACAAATAGTAGTGTTTTATGATTATGATTATTTTGTTTATAACGACATTTTTCAAAAATCATTTCATATCGCATATTTGATGAGAAATATCGAATTTAAATGTGCACTATTCATACCAAGTGTTGAAATGTGCATCTATGTATAGTTGGGTGTTGATGCGTGAAATCCTATCTTCATACCCAGATAATTATTTTTTGTCTTTAAATTGTAGAAAATATATCTCTTCCACCTCATTATCGTTATGTAAAACTTCCAGGCGTTGCTGAGGTTTATGAAATTCTTTTTAAACGAAATTGCATTATCATTTGGCCTTACTAATAAAGTAACCTAGTTATTTGATACCTCAAGTCGCTTGCTAGTCAGTATTTTCAAAAACATAGTACACTACAGAGGTAGTTCACTTTAAATGCCATTTTTAAACAATTTAGTCGAACTACAGCTTTTGAAGACCGTCATATAACCTTTGGGAAGAGAGGGGTGTTAGACACTGAACACTACATAGAGAGAATCTAGTTATCACTCAGTGAATTTGTGACATCATTTTTGTTCATCCTCTTCCCCAGCCACGGGCTATGACGATGTAAAATGTATTTCGAGATTCATACTCCTTATCAAATTAACAACAATTTTATAAATAGATACTCGACAATAGTTGTTTGGCTTTCTTGGCATGGAAGAATTAATTCGTTGTGAGATGTCTTGAGAATGGCTATCGGTGTCATGTTAATTTTTAATTAAATGTCGTCTCTATTTTGAAAAGGAATGAAAATTTTAAAATTACTCAATAATTTCCCACTCATTTTTAGCTAAAGTTGGTTTGACAGTGTGTTTGGAGGGTGGACATATTTCCACACGTCACTTGCCTACTTGGTTATTTAGTTTGGTAACATGGCCTGAATTGGTTCAACAATATCATTTTTGATTTTCATCTTCTAATATTAGCTATTTCTTACTAGATATCTGTCTCCACATACGTACTGTTGGATACGCCCCGAGTATTTCAGTAGTGGAAAAGAAAGGTTTTAATCTTGACAATGCTTGAGGCTAAAGAATAGAAGAAATCGATTTGGTATAAAAAGAGATGTCTGTATTTTAAAATTCCGTCTCTTTATTTGAACATAGAAATAGTTAATGTCTATTATTTTTATTAGTCCGGCGGGAAGGAAGTTCGGTTTTTTGGGGGACAAGTACTGACCTGGTACTTTTATGATTGTATTCTGGTTTTATTAGCTCTTTGAAAGTATTTTTCTTTGTAAAAATGAAATAACTTCTACTTTCATATGTTACAATTTATTATGCCTCTGTTGTTCGAAATTAAAATCAGGTACCGCCTATTGTTGGTTCTAATATTTCAAAATCAATTTGAAATTTACGTTTAATTGTTTTGGATGTATTTTCTTTGGTACCTTCATAATAATAACAAAATTGTTTAATACAGGCATGTCATTCTTTCGGAATATTTCTGTGCTTTTGGGTCATTTTTGACGGCGTCTCAGTGGGAAAAATTATAATTTAAGTTTTTTTTAAATATTGTAATCACATGCCCGTTTATTATGTAATAATTTTGTTTGTTGACAAGGTAATTATGCATTGATTGGTATGTTATTTGATCCATGACAAAAAATTTCTGAGATTGTAACTTGATTCTTCTTCGATGGCTAGCCTCCTTCGATATTGTATTCTAATTATTTAGTACCAAATTGTACATCATCATTAGGTATTATATATAAAGATAAAATGTAATTACAAAATCATGTGCAATCATTTACTATTTGGTGTTTTATTGGTTTCTTTTTTTCAGATGATTCTGTTTTGCAACTATTATTTTTCAGATCATACTATCAGTGTGTTCGGGATGGGTGACATTCTTTGAGACCAGTAACTGTTTCCTTTCACATTGTCATTTTATGTAGAATAAATTACTTTTTAATTAATAGTTTTTTTGTTGGTTGGTATCAATCGAACCAGAATGATGTGATGTATTTTGTGTAAAAAAGATTTTCTACACATCTAATGGGTGGGTGTCATTTGTGAAAGTTAGTAGATTTTTTTATAGATAGAAATGACTTGAAATCAAAAACATATTTTATTTATTTCTTCACAGGAATTACTTTTTTGTGGTTGGTTGCTAAGAGCCCCTAGATTTGCGATCACTTGGTAATGTTTCTCACGAATTGGTACAACAAATAGTGCCTTAGCCATAAGTTTGGTAAATAATATATTACAATAGATCGTAAGACAAAATTAGGTTACAATGTGGGAGGTAGATATACGATGGAACCAGATCGTGGTGTCGTTTATAATTACAAATAAATCTTCGAGTGATTACCTATTTGAATGAAATCCAGAATACCTATACACTAAATGGCTTTAATATTGTTGCGAAATTTATGGCGGTTGGTTAGGTACATGAAACTAACTTTACCCTAAAAATGCGGTACAGTCAAACCCCAATTTTATATCATCTAAATTTGGTAGATAATCTGGGTTGGTATACAATTGAGGGTGAGTGTTTTTGGTAAAAAGTTTTCCAATTACTCGAACTGTACAATTGAGTAAAAACTGGTTCGGGCCATCATTTACATTTCGGTTGTGCATAAATTTGTATTTGATTGCCAGTTTCTAAAAAATAAGTACATATTTCACGCTGAAGTATGGCGGATAACTAAAAGGAATTTCGTGTATTCAAATGGAAATTTGTACTGCACTTTATGTGGCGGGGTGGCATAAAATCGAGGTTGATTTAATGCAAGGAAAATTATTCAGATATCAAGTGTGGCAGAAAATCGGGGGAGGGGGTGCATAAATTCGAGATTTTAATGTATGATAAAGCAAATTGCAAAATAGACGCTTAAAAACAAAATTAGCACTTAAAAAATATATTTAGCAAAATGTATCTGTATTTCTAAATTTCATATTTGTAGAATCGTTGCTGTCCATTTTAACTTTCAAAATTCTTCTATTCTTACTTATTTTATTCCCAATTTGAGATGATATGAAACAGTAAAGCAAAGTTTGAATAAGTAAGTCAATATTTTATAAGGATTGGTCTGACCCGTTCATCTGCATAGTAAGGCTAAATTTCACAAGGAATTTTTTGTGTTTCGTTTTAAAATGTCTCTGCCTGATTTCTAGTTACATTTTATACATACATCAATATTATTCATTAAACCGCAATAGGACAATATGAGGTTCAAAGCAAATCGAAAACTGATATAAGATTCAAGAAAACAGTTTATTAATGAAACATACGAGTATATAATAACAATATGATACAATAATTAAGTATACTTACAGAAATATTAAAACAAAAATTAAAATATGAGAAACACACACAATAGAGTTACAAAATATTAATTAATACAAAGCTCTATTTTGTTGTATAAGCTCATTATGAAATAGCACACTGTTTCAAACTTTGAATATTAAATTGGCACCAAATCTTGATCGTTTTAAACAAATTGAGGTAATCAAAATATCATACAATTATTACATATTCCGGTAATTACCTACTTATTAGCCAAATGACAATATGAACTGGACGGATAAATAAGCAGGACCGATAGATTTATTTCAGTTCATATTCCAGCAACAAGCACAATGAAGAACTGTGCAACAAGAGGTGAACAGTAGATTCAAGAACAATAAATTTATTTAATTTTCTTGGGGAAAACTTTAAACAAGGGACTGTCCACTCAAGGTTTTGTGTGCCGCTATCTCTGAAACTACTGAACCAATTGCTTTGATATTTGGAACATTGATTTTAACTTATAATATGAGAAACATATTTTTAAAATTGCAAGGTCATATATTAGGTCACCTGATCTTTTGGTTTCGACCGGCTCAAAGCACCGAACACATCAATTTTGAGTGGAATAGAACTGGACAATAATAAGAACTTTTGATATTTAATGATTCGAATATTACTTCACATCTTTCAATTAACTTAAGACACTAAATGATTTCAATGTTTGACCTAAAACTTTTTACAGAAATATTTAAGTCTTACTGTGAATCAGCCTAAAGGTCACAAATGAATGTTCAGCTCAAACTTTATATATAGCTATGTACTCTTTTTGTACCACTATGTATGTTTTAAGTCAAATTTTGAAATCACCTATGTTAGGTTTCCTCAAATTTGACCTATAAGTATAAAGGTATAGTAGGGCCAACAGTTATTGATTTTTACATTTATGCTTATAATTCAAAATTTGTGATATTATGCATGTATTATGCCATATTTTAGAATTATATCAATGACGTTAATATCTTTCAAACAAAACAGAATTTTGTTAAGGACATATTATAATAGTTACAATCTGTCTCTATTTTGTAATTATCTAATTTTGTTGCTGAAATATTTAATATTATTGATTTTTCAATAGTGTGTGTACTCTAATATTAAATATCACAGCAGCAAAAATATCAGTGATATATTTCTAAAATATGGCATTTGTATCAATCATTTTAATTTATAATCCTAAATGTAATAAATCAATAGTTGTCGGCCCTATACAATATAGGTCAAATTCGAGGGGATCTAACTCAGTGTTTTAAGTTAATTGAAATGAGCTAAATAATATTTGAATCATGGAATATCAAAAGTTCTTCTTATTGTTTAGTTATAGTCTGTTCAAAATTGATCTTTTGAGCCTGTCTAAACTAAAAATCACGTGACCTATAACCTTGACATTTTAAAAAGATGTTTCTCTTATAAGTTCAAATCAATGTTCCAAATTTTAAAGCAATTGTTCAGTAGTTTCAGAGATACAAAATATAGCCTTTAAACCCAGCGCCTAAAAAGTTAATGGCACCCAAAAGTATATTGAGTTGACAGTCCCTTGTTATGTCCCTAATGATCTTTTCTTTAAGAGTTGTTCAACACCAGTTTTAAGAAAAGTATACACATAATGTAGGTTTACGTCTTGGAAGGCAGAGTTGAAACTCTCTGAATATCCATTGACAATATTATCAAAAATGATACTTCATCAAAAATTAATAAGTAGGTAACAAATAAATCAAGATACCGAAAGAGAATGTTTATACCTGAGTTAGCATATTTCAAAAATAGCTAAATAAAGTTCCATGACATTTGCAGAGATTAAATATTATTGATAGATGTACGTATTTAGGTAAAATTCCAATTTTATAAAATGGGTAATCCATTCACCAAATTTATCTCTATTAATAAATGAGAATATTTATAAAAAAGCAAAAATAAAATAGGAACCATAAGACCGATTAACTAAATAAAGACCCAAGAAAAGATATTTTATATCTTTGGTTATCAAGATTGTAGAGTCAAAGTCGACAGTTTAACGAAATAGTCGAGCAACTAGCAAAAAATGAAACCTGCACCGGGATTGACGTTAGTGTTAATGTGGCCAAGCGTATCATCAAGGACGAATGGAGAAAGAACACCACCTTCAGCCCCTGAAGTGCGTCTCAGGGTATATTCATAACCCTCAACGACCCTACCTACCTCAGTCATAGCCGCAGAGAACTTGTCTCCACCAAGCCCGTGTCGGACGACTTACTGAATCCAGAGATTTCCTCCACTCCGCCAAGAAAGATACTTCCAATACCCTCTTTCACTGTTCTGCTTATGTCCAAGCTGATTTTCGGTTCATTGGCCTACCATCCAGGACAAACCCATCCCCATAATGAAGTCCCTAGAATCGGTTGGACGTCCCACTTCTGCACCAGAACATAGAAAGAGAGAGAGAGAGAGAGAGAGCAATTAGAAAAATGCGTCGCCCGGCTTGGACCAAAAATGTCGTCATCACAGATAAAAAACATCCAGTCTGCCATGTACTATACAATCATGGACCATCATCTTTTGTAAATCAACATTAAATAGTACCAACTTTTTATTTTGAAGTAACTTTTCTAGCAATTTAATAGAATCTAATATTGTACCTACTCGTGAGATAGAGTTATCACTTTATTTGGAAATAAAAAGGTTTCATATCATATTATTATTTCATGAAGGCTATACTTGTACATACCTGTATTTGATATAATCATAATAATGTGAAGCTGTAAATAGTTTTAAAAACCTTTTTTAGCTAGTTAAGCAGATACCTACATATGTACATATTTGTAGTTTTTTATAGGCTGCATAACATGAGTGTGGAATTGTTTGTACCTACCTACATCTTTTCATACCTATTCAATTTAATTTGTCTCTCTGTGATTATTTGTAACATTATTTGTAGGAGTCCATTTTACTATAGAAAATTTTGTTTAGTTCATTGGAAAAATCCCTTCATTAAAAAAACTTTAAAAGAATAAATACTAAGCTATAATATTTAATCTACTGTTAGTTTATTGCCCTTTTTTATACAAAATTCTTGAATGAGTAGGTACGACTAGAGATACTTACATCTGATCCTTAATCTACAAAGATTAAATGTGTACAGATTTTATATCACCATAGTAGATCATTGATTTCTACTTTTAAACGCATCATAGAGAAATTGAGTTTCTCTGTCACATCCTCACACTTGAGAAGACCGAAACTGGCCCTCCGAAACCGACTAGCCGCTGCTGAATAGGTCGGTTGGAATGTTGAATGCGCAGAAGCCGAAGTGGCCGTGCCCGAAGTGATGTACTGACGTTTTCTGTTGGCACGCAGGAACCGTTCTGTCCAGTAGTGAACGAAGAAGGCATCTGTCAGGTGGTCCTGATTCTCGGAACACATCAGAGCCATCATATGGAAATCGGTCCGTAGGAAACCGGGAGAGAGGCTAATATGGAAATCATGTATCTTCTGCATCTCTCGAAATAATGAATAAGACAGAAGACGGATGTAGGGCCCGAAGAAGCAAGAGTCAAAATAGCGGTCTTCTTCAAAAGTGAAACGAGACTGACTGAAATGGGTGTAGAAGAAAGCTATCTGCGATAGAATACTGGCAATGTTACACAGGTAGAGAATCACCACTGATATGTTGACGACAAATGTTGATTGGATGACACACTCGGTAGATGGAGAGCTGCCACTGATACCGGATGGAGCTGAGACCAGCGTCTTAGGAAGGAAACACAGAAATATCGGAGCGAATGGCGCTCCGCTGTGCACACACAATACGCAGAACACGGCCACAAATACGATGGTCTGCAGCAGGAAGATAACGATATGTTTGGTGAAGTAACGTCGGCAAAAGTAGTCGGTCCGTTGCCAGCTGGACAGGTAGTAACTGAGGGACCACTCCACCTTGCAGGAAGGCAGCAAGGGAAGGTCGGTCACCGACGCAGAGAAATCGACCAAATTGGTCTCCGAGTCTTGACCGCGTCGATTCAGCTCACGCATTGTGTTCTCCCTGAAATTCTGTAGCTCATTCCTCACCAGGACCAAATTGCGACGTAGGGGTCGGTTGACGGCCTGGTGGTACACCGCATGAGGGATCCAGAGTAGCACGGCAGAGATGAGCAACAGAAATGGATAGTACTCGTGCTGTAGACTGCCTTGTTCACCCTTGGGTCGGTTGTCCTGACGACCTTGCAGGATGTTATTGGCAAGTTGGAGCGAGCAGTACCGGTTCAGATAGTCGGCCTGGCGGGAATTGGAAATTGATGGCTGGGTTTGAGTAGGCAGGTGGCACTTAGCGAGGTCCACGATAGCCTGAAGAACGATGAGGAAGATGGCGGTAACAAGAGGTGCGAAGACGGTGGTGGCGAGTAAGAAGCGGTCAATCCAGAATGTGATATGAAACTGAGTATATGCATTTGCAGTATCCCCAGGAGTAAGTCTGTGCATCAGCATAATGGTCAAAGAGATTTTGTCAAAATAATGAAAATAACAAGGTTAAATTTCTAGAATTGGAACATAGCTAAGTAAGGCCGTTTATCAATTTGAAAACAATGCTAAAGATTGAATCATTAAATGTTTACTAGATCATTTGATTGCTAAGATCTCGGTGTTGTCCATAACTGTGAAATAGATTACCGATGATCAGTCGCCATTTTGGAATCAAATTTCTCGATGGCTTCAGCATCATGGGAGAGATTTCACAGAAATGCGTCACATGTCTACAGCTTCAGAAGTTAGCACAATACAAAATGTCCTCTGTTAGCTCTTAATGAATGAGCGGCGTAGCTGATGAAGTCGATTAAATAAACCAAAACTCCACTTGATCATACGGACAAGGGGAAGCACTTCCTTTTCTTTGTTAGTCTGAATAAAAAATAGAACGTTGATTTTAATCTTAGAGGAATAATCAAAAGAGGAATAATAGAAAATGTCGGTTATAAGTAAATTGGTAATCAATAAATTCTCACAACAAGAAACGACTTCTTTTTTAAAGTTAGTATTGTTTGTTATTGGAGAAAGAAAAATGTCAGATGCAAAAACTGATCAACGAAGTAAATTTTATGATATTTCACTGCTTCGCCTCATTTTCTCTGTGTGTACCTATCCTTGTAGCTAGCTGGTTTTAGTACGTGTATTTTCCCTCGATATAGTTACAGCAGAAACTGATAATAATAAAAAATGTAATTTCGTGTACCTCTTGCAAAATATGTAGTTGAGAGACGAATAGTAATTAGACTAGTACCCTCCCCAACTCGCAACTTGTATCTTGTTATGCTTTCTTTATAGTAGCTAGGGTATTATTGTCGAATTCGTAAACTAGTTAGACGTTAGTTGATTGGTTGACTGTGTTCTTTTATGTAATATTAATGTAGGTACCTATTGCTATTGTTGAAAAAAGATCTTGATGTTTAGACATTATTGAATATATGTATGTAGATAAATACCAAAAAATATGTGGAAAAATTAACTGGTGATGCTAAAACTTACCGAGATTTGGTGGGGATGTCGATTCGCAATAGGTATGCAAAATACCGAAACAAAAAGTTATAGTACGGTATGAAGTCCTTCACTCAGGTTGACAAGAGATTCTTAACCATCATACTGGGATTAAGAAACAGGTCCAATTTTTTCTTTTTTAAACTGACATATCCAAACTTCACTGAAATTAATAAGTATCACAAGAAGGGGGACATTGTAGGATCCTCCCGTTATCTTTATTCAGATATTTAATACTAATAAAATATGTTTCACTGAAGAAAAACGTAACCAGGATCCGATGCCAAATCACTTATAATACAAAGATTTAAGTGTAAAATCAAGATAACCATTTTTTCTAAATATCTTTTGAGGAAGAATAGTATATATAGTAAATAGTAAAAATTGGTATTTAGGTATTATTATATAAAATTCAATGTCTAGGTAATAGGTAGGTAAGAAGTATCAAAGTAGCCATGGATATTCAGACTTTCTATAGAATGTCACTTTTATTCAGTAAATATTGAGTTAAAGTTTCCTAAATGACACTAATTTAATTTTTTGTTACTTCATAAACTCAGCATTTAGCCAAGCTTTAGTCAAACTACAGCTCTTTTAGCTACTGGCAGTACAACGCACTGATGCTTCTAACGCATTGTAACAATTATTCATGAAAACGACCAAACAATAAGCTCTGAAAGTACTGCAAAGTGAACAGAAATCCACAAAATAAGTTTGTAGTAGGAAAATATTATATGACAAAGCAAAAAAAATCCGATCGTACTCGTTTAGACTAAAATATCGCACACATACATCGTGGAACCAAAAATATAACGACCTATTTCTATTGAAGTAAACGCACATGACTATAAATTTCATATATATGTAGGTAGATAGATATAACCTAAATTGCTTTTTCTTCTCAAAATATCCAAACAACAGATAAGAAATATATGTGTGTATTTATGCTCGACAGACAAATGAATTTTCACTAACCATCCAGTAGCTCAGTTATTGCGCAGTAGTTTTCAAGTGAAAATTTAATATTAGATTGCATGTTTTCTCAGAATATCTCTTTTCTTTTGAGACATTTTGAAACATGTGCCAACCTTTGGCTGATAAAAGGAGGTGGTCACCTCCCCCTACCTCCTAAGTATTTTCAAAAATGCTCAAAATGACGCAAATCGATTTAGTTTAAATTTGGAACATGTGCACCAAATTCTCTTGCAATTATTTTTACATCTTTTTTGTGGGACTCCCACACCCAATGTCAAGTGATTCTATTCTATAGTGTTCTGCCGAATTAGTTATTAGGCAGGTTCAATTCTATGGCATCCACTTTCTCCATCCT
>JAUYWI010096575.1:0-11850 GCA_034780595.1 Parotoplana pacifica | reverse complement strand
CAGTCGTAGGTAGGCTCGAACCTGGACTGTCAGCGTGTTGGGAGAGTGCCTTACCCACAGAGATATCCAGGCTGCTGGTGAATCGAAGCTAAAGTTGTGATTTCTACCAACTTAGCGCTTCGATTCACCAGCAGCCTGGATAGCTCAGTGGGTAAGGCATTCGCCCAACACGCTGACAGTCCAGGTACGACTGATGAGACCCAAAAAGGTCGAAACCGGTGTCGCAGTGGCTTTGCTGGTGAATAAAAATTAAAAATTAATTGATTACTTGAGTTGTAGGAACACCTTCTACTTCATAAAATTTCTATTTGGTAAAAATACCAAAAAAAAATTGCACTCAATAAAAGTAATACAGCAGGCCTACTGGAAGCTTTCTTACAAATTCCATTGCGTGTAATCGTATCTTGTTGGACTAATGCCTACATAAGAAATGGATAACCCCATAAATTATATAAAGTTACAAAGCTGGGGAAGATAAAAGATAAGATGTTGAAAGAGCTTGATTGAGAGATTATCCGCAGAAATGCGTACCAAAGGGCGGGGTGTACAAATGGAAGCTTGAATTATTTAAAGTTACAGAGCATTGGAATAAAAGAAGTCGCGAGTTAAAAGACATTGAGAGAGTGGTGTAATTTTATTATTTGGGAGATACACTAAGTACAGAAGGAGGCGGCGAATTGGCTGTAACAAAGAGTAAAAATGGCTGGCAACGGTTTAGAGGTCTGTAATCAGTGCTGTGTGGCTATACACTGACTCGAGCAATGAAGGGGAAAATATATAGCACGTGTGCTAGACCAGTAATTGTATATGCGGCAGAGACATGGGTAGTAAGATCAATAGAAAATGAGCAGAAGAGGCTATGGTTAGAAGCATATGCGGAGTTAAGCAGCAACACACAGTGAATTCCCAAGTGTTGATGGAGAAGCTGGGTTTGGGAGAGTCCACTGTAGAGGAGCTCTCTAAGATGGTCTGGCCACGTCCTGATGAAAAGGGCATGAACTCTGGATGTGGTAGGGACGAGGGAAAGAGGACGCCCAAAGTTGACCTGGAAAAGTAAATGATTATGATGATGATAATAATTTGTTTTTCAGACCGCAAGGCATCTTTAAGTTTTTTAAATATTCTCGTCTTATTTTCTCATACATACGAGTATTATACTAACCCTCTAATTGTCGTAAAGCGTATACTCTTTAGTTCGAGCTTCATTATCTGAGTTTGATCAAGAAGATGTTGATTCTCTTCCTCAATGGCTTTTATTTCATCACCTGTAATCACCAAATTAGCCAGAGAAAGCTCTGTCAGATTAGGAGCGAATGTGAGGACTGATTTGAGAACTTTCACATTCCGACTTGGGATAAGCTTATTTAAATCTATAAAGAGACTGGTGAGAGAAAAGTCGAAACGCCAGAGCAATGAACACAAATGGAAAGTGGTTGGAGTAGCACGAGACCAAATCTAAAATACCAAAATGGTAACACTATTTGAGGATACACAAAAGTTAAACTTTTTAGAATTATAAACAATTCCAAGTTAAAATTTCATCAAATTCATGTAATGCACATAAAAAAGACCAACACGTAATTTTTACTCTTTTTTATTATTACTCTTAAACATATTAAATGGCCAGGACCTGCTTTGACAGCATGAGTGCCTTTTAATAAAAAACAGGCCTTCAATACTCTTCTACTTTTTCTCTTTTTATGCAAAATTAGCAAATTGTCTTTGCTTTTATGCTTTGATAGGAAATATACGAACATTTTATATTGCTCAGGCTGTGATTATGCCTAGCTGATGAGGCCCAACAAGGCCACACCAGCTGTCCCGGGCTATCATTTGCGAGTAGTATGAATAAGTAATATATTAACTAAAATAAATAATGTTTTTGTCAAGCAACACTTAATTTGAAATCATTTGTATTTAAATAATATATTTGAGCTCTTATACAGTGCTAAAATATAAAACTTAATTCGAAATAATTTTGAATTAAATGGTTGCTTGATGAAACATCTCGTCCAAACCCCAATCAATTCTATCCAAATACTAAAGGCTGTTTGTTCACTAAGTGTGAATTTTAGCTCCTGACTACATTAGAACCTCATTATTGTTAGCTATTGCACTAAGTACCGTGGGTTTGATCACCAGCTTTGTCGTTGTGACCAATTTGCGCAATCCCAGTAGCGTACAGGAGCACACTCGCTCCAAACATAGAGGTATAGGATTTTTTCCCTAACGATCTCTGTTCAGGTAAGAAGCAATGCGCTCCAAGCAGTAGTCACCTATCCGACCAAAAGGACAAGTCTCCCAGTGTTCATGACGATCTTCTTTGATTTTATGCTAAAAAGACAATTTTGAATAAAAATCAATTTATGTCTATCTGGATGCTCAACTTTCAAAATCTATTGAGACCCGTAAATAGAAATTAGTTGGAAGGGTGAATTTCACATCGAAATATCAATATGCCAAATTGACCAGCAGGGCAGATTCAGCCAATGTTTTGAAATACCATTTTCCGAACCAATAGATATGTGTAAACAAAGCTAGTTACGATGATCGTTCGTATATCTAAACTGTTATAAAATATTGAATGGAAAGTGACTCCATATTAGGCTACTTTTTTTACATTTCCATTCCGAGCATTGCTGGTAAAGTTTATAAACCACAGCGCCTCATTTTATCCCGTCGTAGACTTCGAGTTTTGAATACCTGGTACCACCCCTGAACTAACACACTTCCCATGAACAGAATTAGCTGAATTGTGGCAGAAACCTGCCCAATGACGACATTTTCTTCTCTATGAATGAATTGATACTTCAAAACATTATGGAAGTTGAACGCTAACATTTATTGAGGTCTTGATCAAAATTTTAAAATTGTTTCTAAAAGCGAACCCACCATCCTATTTGTTTCAAATTTAGCATATGGAATTGGAAACCCAATAGTAATAATGCGTTAGAAATGTGTCTTCATCCATTGTCTGGTTCCAGGTATATAAGGGCCACTATACCAGGGCCAGTCAGCAATATTTTGCTCAATCTATAATTCTAAATCCTTTACAATGGTTTGTTAATAGTTTCTATCTCAAAATCAGTGGACCTCAATTCTCAAGTTTAGATAATTCCAGTTCCTTTTAATTTGGTACACTAATGACATGTCACTTAAGACTGGGTATGCCAAATATGAAGGAATTGTAATTGATTATATTAATAAGTTAAATTTAATATTTTCGATATCTCAATGTCTGCCATGTGCCAGACAGCAATTTTATGGAGTTTAAAGAAAACATTTTCATATACAGGGTGAGTCAGAATTCACTACATATCCAGACACTCATTGTACTACATATCTGAAACTTTTAAGAACGAGTCACAATGATAAAGCGATTTATTAATCAATAATCAACACAGAAAAATGAATAAATACATGATGAACAAATGCAAAAATAAATTCATGTCATTATCAGTCATAAGGATCGACTTGTGCTTCATTCAAATCCGCACAATGAGTGTCTGGATAGGTAGCATTGAAATAAACCAGAAGAAAAGTATCAAACCAAACGTGGTTGTTACTATCATCATGTTCCCAGAGTACACACAATCGTGACTAAAAGTTTAGCATCACTAGCGAAAATGTGATCATGTATTTGTGTTATTGCTAATGGTTATAAAAATAATCAAAATGGGAAAATTAAAGGAGCTATCCATAGACAAACGTACCAAATTATTTATTTTACATGAGGAAGGGTACTCGTCAAGGGAAATAGCTTGCTGTTTGGCTGAATGTTACCCAGAATTGTATTGTGCAGACTTTAAAATGTATACAAGAAACTGACAGTTTTGCCAGTAAATCACGCAGCGAAAGGCCCAAGGTGGTACCCCCCAGTCTACGAAGTGCTAATAAATTTTCCTAGCGATCCTACGGGTGTAAATACATAAAAAGTAATCAATTAATTTTAATTCACCAGCAAAGCCACTACGAGACCGGTTTCGACCTTATTGGGTCTCGAACCCGGACCGTCAGCGTGTTGGGCAAGTGTCTTACCCACTGAGCTATCCAGGCGCTGGTGAATCTAAGCGCTAAGTTGTGATTTATATTAACTGTTAGTAGATAGTATCAACTATATTTAGCAACTGATGATACTGATGAGACCCAATAAGGTCGAAACCGGTCTCGTAGTGGCTTTGCTGGTGAATTAAAATTAATTGACTTTTTATGTAGTTGACAATGTAAAACGAAAGAATAAAAATAAACATCTTGATATTATCATAAAGTTAAGATACAATGTGCTTCAACTCTGTTCTTGTGGCATAAAATCATTTTACACATTTATTGAGGTAGTTAGGAAATTAATTGTTCTGATACCTCGAGAGGCATTTTAATGTTTGAGGAAAAAAACAGTTTTTAGCTGATACCTGTAATTATGAAATGCCTTTTTCTTTTCTAAAAAACCAACCATCTATGTAAAAGAGTCTACATAGTTCTATTAATTTCTCATTTTATTTCGCATTGTTAATTTAAAAAATTACAACTTTAGAATACCTGAATAGTTACTGACTCTTTTAAGTTTTGAAGTTGACGCCTGACAATTTTGAGGATGATAATTGCACCAGACATTTTTCAAGGTACATAGTTATGTTAAATTATAAGGGAAATTATGGTATTTTGAGCTGAGTTTCCCATAAAATATTATACATAATAGATGGCAACTTACTTTTCTCAGATAGCTATTTGTGTTACAGCTGTTATGAGATTGTCATACTTAAACCAAAAAATCACGATGAAACTTTTCTGTCTGAAGTGTAATAATTATATTGTTCAAGTAATTTGAGAAATCATCTGCGTGCATTGCTAATGATTTTTAAAAATCTTAGTAATCTTCTTTTTCAATTTTATGAAAAAAAAATTATATTAGCGTTAAGTTTATCTTATCTTACTACTGAATTTTCTTAGGAAGGAAGAACTCAGTTGCACTGATTTATTATAATTATTAATAGAACAAAAGGTGTCGAAATTAAGAGTGGTATCTTCCACACAATGATACAAACTTATTTATGTATCGGTTCGATTTAGAGATACAAGAGTCATTTTTTATTCATAGTGAAAATTTCTATTATTTATGTTCATTTACACAGTTAACTTGTTATGGATGGCTAGAGATATCTTTATCATGATGGAATTTCTAAGAACATTATAACTAATTAACCATTTTATTTTCAGGTACCGTCCACCTGATGTTCTTCTTGGCTCTACCGAATATTCCACTCACATAGATATGTGGGGGGTTGGGTGCATCTTTTATGAAATGGTATGTGGAAGACCTTTCTTTCCTGGATCCACAGTCGAAGAAGAACTCCATATTATATTCAAAACGTTAGGTAATACCTTTATTTATATAACTAACTAACTATATTATTAGAATTTAATTGGTATCATAGCATGGAAGCGGTTTTTATCAGTTCGCCTTGATTGAATGAAGTGTATTTGGTTATTATTTTCGATTTACAGGAACTCCAACCGAAAATAGCTGGCCAGGTATCGCTTCGCATTCAGAATTCCAGTCCTATTCCTTCCCTGATTATTCTGGTGATCCCCTTCCAGCATTAGTGCCACGCCTGGATTCTCACGGCATTCACCTTCTGACCAATTGTCTTAGATTTCAGGGCAGTCAACGTATTTCTGCCGCTGACTGCCTCAAACATCCCTACTTTAATCACTTGTTTCCTCCAGAAACTGTTACAAACCTTAGTGACTCCACTTCTATTTTTGACCATTTCCCCTCCCTGGAATTAGTCCGTGACCTAGGAGCCAAGGTTCCGCTACCTAAAGCGACGAATCAGCACCATTTACACCACTACCCTGGGGGTCATCCAGTGTATAACAATAGTAGTGGCCAGCATCAGCTCTACCACGGAGGAAGGCCGACCAATGGAAACAATGTTTATCATCAACAGCAAGAAAGTAAGTTTTTATTCAATTAATTAAATTCAAAGTTATAAAAAAACGTACAAACTAATAAATGCTATTGACATATAATCATGGAAGAATGCAGATTTCGAGAATAATAAAATTTGGGTATTGTATTATGTGAAAACTCATTTGAACTACATAGTACACGGTAGGCTGAGCACACTTTTAGATAAAAGTGACATTTTTGGAAGCAAATACCTACATCCTTGGAATAAAGAATGAAGAAAATAAAAATCATTATTAAGTTTGTCTTTTTCGCGCAGACAGTTTTTTAAATGGCGTGTTAATCAGTTAATGTCTCTAAAACCAAGCAGTATAGTGCCCATAAATGTATTACGAGCTAATAGGAATATGTACCCGCTCTACAAGAAAACATGTTTTGAAGGTCATATGGGGTCAACTTATGATGTCATAGACAAATTTTAGCCAGAAGCAAGCGAAAACTGTATAAAATTGAATCTGATGTTCCGTATATTATGTAAATGTATTTTGAAAGTTGTAGAATTAAAACTAATGCATCTTCTGACACCAATATTTAACTGAAAAATATTTCCTGGTGGTGATAAGTCATGGAACAAAATCTTTCACTTTATACTATTTTCCCACGCATCTGGCTCAAATGGACCACTTTGGCCCTGACCTAGCGCCATCAAGAAACATTTTCCAGTTAAATATTGGTATCAGAAGATGTATTAGGTTTAATTCTACAATTTTCAATATACATTTAATATGGAAAAAATGTTTCTCTTTATGTTTAGATTATTTTTTATACTATTCACACGCTTCTGGTTAAAATTTGTCTATGACATAAATTGACCTCGTGTGACGTTGAAAGTGTTTTTCTTGTAGTTCGGGTACATTTTTATTAAATCGTAAAGATTTTATTCTACATTTATTGGCGCTATACTGCTTGATTTTAGAGATATTAACTAATTAACATGTACAATATCGGCCATTTTGGGGGAAAACACCTGCGCAAAAAGACGAGCTGGGTAGTGTGGTTTTCTTTTCATCATTCTATATTCCTGGAATCTATATGCCTCCAAAAATGTTAAGTTTTGGGGGTGGGACATTTTTAAACTAAAAGTGTATTCAACCCCAGCGTATGTAGCATTTTCTAATTATACATTATGTACATAGACTATTTACAACGGAGCGGAACATAATGTGTTATAATATATTAATTTATTTTATTAGATTGTTCTGATGACGGTAAGTATGTTGGCTAATATCTTGATTTATTTTCAATTGATGTTCTGTAGCTAAAATAATTATGAAAGCACCGGTATCTGTTTTGAATGTTGTCTCCCTTTATTATTGCATTTTCTGTAGATTTCTTTTAATTTTGAATTTCAGATACATGTTAATACATGTCTAAAAGGAATTTTAAACAATGTTTGAGTTAGAAATATGTTTTATCAGATTAGAATGTCATGAATTCAATATCAATAAATATTATTGTTTAGTACACATAATAACATGAAATTTTAAATATGGATTTTTACTAAGCTTTTTATTATCCCCAAATTACCAATGTAACAATATGGTTAAAAATTTTCAGTATGTATCCATTGAATGTCACTCTCTACTTGAAGATAGTATTGATAGTTTTATGTAGTTCAGAAATATGTTTTGCTTATTATCCGATTTATATTCACATACAGAAGTACAATGTTCCATCAGGGAAAGTTTTGATAGTGGCAATTTTTTGTAGCTCAATCTTAGCTAATTAGTGGATATTTTACAAAGAAGGGTTAACATGTATTTCAAAACGCAAGGTTATTTTTATATTTTGTTCAGCGGTTAAAAAGCAATGAATGAATTCGAATAATGGAAACTAACAACTTTTTGTAGTATTAAACAAAATAAATGGATTGTTACTGGTGGTTTCTGTATTTGTTTTTTTTAAATTTCACTTAGTTTGATTGATGTGTTGATACTATGTATATAACCTCACTTTTTTCATAAGTAACAGATAATACTCTTTAAAATTATGCATAACATTGCGTTCTATTGAAACCATTTTATTTAACTTTTGGTGGTTGTTCTAACAGTTTTACTTTGTAGATGATTTTGGTATTGGGTATTTGAGTTAATTTCATTGTTTCATTTGAAATTGATGATTTAGGTGTCTACTATCTGTACAATTTGGCTGGTAATACAAGCCATTTGTTCATGATGTTTCAATATTGTTTGTCTTTACTGTCATCATCTCTATAGATCAAATTTTATTTTTAATATTACTTTGGTGTATATTTCCGGAAATTAAAAATAAACACCTTTTTTTAGATATTACATAATTATAGAATGACCATATTTTAGTGAAAAGTACGACACCACATAGGGCATGTTTGAATAAACCTTATGGATTAAAACCCTTTTGCTCACAACAAGAGGCATTAATATCAATTTTGATTTATGGTGATTAGCGTGTTTTTGTTGTTACTCATTTTTGTGGTGCGTTTGGTGTGTATCATTGTTTGATCGTCCATCCTAATACGATGTTATGTTCCCTTTTCATTAATGAATTGCTGTTCCCACAACTAAAAAAAACACCAGCATAAACACTACGAAACCGAATTCGACCTCTGGGTCTCACCATCACCCTGGATAGCTCAGTGGGTGAGACATTTACCTTACACACTAGAGGGTCCGGGTTTGAGTCTACCTACGACTGATGAGACCCAAAGATGTCGAAACCGGTCTCGTAGTGGTTTATGCAAGTGGATGAAAAATTATTTATATTTTCTTGCTTGCTTTCTTTCTTTCTTTTTTGTATTCACGTAATGGTAAAAATTACTTCTACAAAACAAATTACATCTCGCATTTATCCCTTCGTATTGATGTTTTGCACTTTTTAATTGAATCACTTATAGTATCACTTCATAGTAATTTATGAATCCCATTTTTGTTATAGATAAACGACGACAGAGTATGCTTTTCTAGTCTTCTACTTCATGAAAGGATATTATTCGACTTTCCCTAACAAAATTGTTCATCATACCAGCAGTTGTTATAAAAAGAACAATTTATGCATTTCTGGTTGCAAGAAAACTACATCTACTTTATTTATTTAACTTTTATTTTGCAAGGTGATATTTGACTGATTTTTGTATCATCAATATGTTAGAAAATCTTGTACACATTTCTAATCCTACTTGGTTGTCGCATTTTGCCGACAGTCAGACATTTCTAGTTTTGTTCACTAAATAGACACCGTTTTATTGTACTACCTAATTTAATTTCGACTATTTTACTGTGGTCATTGTCCATTATTTTTATACTATATAATAATTCTACATACAAAATTATTGAAAAAAATCAGTTTATGTATATTTTAAATTATGTCCTAAAAATTATTTTATTTGTTTTACTACTGACATTTTAAATGAGTATGTTCCATTAATAAATTGGAAGTTTTTTCAAAAAATTTAATTTTTAGTTTTTGTTTAAAATGAAACTAATTTTGTTTTTTAAGTTTTTGAATTTATGAGTCATGTTTAGACTTTTCTGTGAATAAATACGATTCCATTCTTGTTTTTTGTTTTAGACTTTATAAAACTAGTTTTTGTATGTACGGTACTTAGTATGTAATTTTGTGAACTTTGAATAATATTATGGTTTATGTTAAAGATTAGTAGGTCTCCGACTCTGTTGTTTGAATATGTTTTGGTCGTATTTTGAACTGATGAAAAAGTTCTAAATGTCAAATTTCCAATTATTTTTTAAATACCTTTAAAAGTCTATGGATTGATTTTGTGTCCATTGATTAAATGTCGAACAACCTTGTCAAATATTGACTTAGTTTATTTCATTTATAAGGTGAACAGTATATCTTGTAGATGAGACTATCAGAAAGTTGAGAACGCATTTACTTTAATTACTTAACCGTTTGTTTTGTTTTGTTTCTTGTTTTTATTTTTAATATTTCATTAAAAATCATTTGTAACATTGCAAAGAATATCTCTAATGTACAATATGAACTCCCAACACAATACCTATGGTATTAATTTTACATCATCAGAAGTCTTACTGAACATTTTTATATTTGACACTAGTGGCATAATATATACATACACAGGTAAATAGGTAGATGCTAAAGCTTATTTTGTCCTTTATGGTATATATAATTTACTATTTTGATTTTTTTCAATTGTTTGACTATGTACTGGTCCGAATATTTATTGTTAATTTATGTGAACCATGTTTTGCTGAACATTGGATACCTATTTTATAGTTTATTTCATTGTATTTGTAAATCTAGTTTTTCTAAAATCTGTTCTATAAGGTAGGTAGGTATTAACGATAGGATTTTGTACTACCTATGGACCGATTAATTGAGCTGAAATTTGATATATATCTCTGATGAATTGATCTACAAAACCTTTTCAACATTTTAAAATCAATAAAATTTCCTTTAAAATGTTCTTAGTATTTTAATACCCACCATGATGATGAATTTTGAATATTATTAAGATCTACGTTATTATATTTCAAACATCATATTTTAAATTTTGAACACTTCAAATTAGTTGCTGACGTCATAGAATCGTAAAAATTCAGATCTCTGTAGAAAGTTCACTAAAGTTTCCAATTCATTTCTTTAAGCCACTGAAGTAATAATTTACACATCAAGCTATACATAGTAGTTGAGCTAACTTGAGTGTTGTCGGTCGCATTCTGACTAACACTAGTGCTCTTGCAAAGCGGATGAGTCACATTACCTACATTTAAAATAGTTCCCATTAGGGTTTTGGACTACCTAATCCACTTAGGTAATATACTTTTTTTAAGTTATACCAAATGTACGTCTTCACACATTAGTAACATGTGGCAAATTGCAAGTCAAAAGTTATTTGATTCTCAAATTTAATCCTATTTGCCTTTAGGTGATTTTAAGCTCTTTTAACGAATTGTAATGAAAATTTTGATAAAGGATTTAATCCCTCGTGGTTACAGGGAGAATTTTACCTTCCCGATGTCATACAGACATTAATGGTACATACATATTACCTTGTTATATTAATCAAATATTTAAAAATCAAGATACAAAATTTTAGAAATATAGAGCCTTTGTACTTTCCATATTGTATTCAAGCATGGTGGGCCAATTTCGTTTCTGAATTGTATTTGGTTTGTATAAAACCTGTAAATATTAGTGTAAATTCGTTTTGTTTGTATAGTGATATAGCCATGAATTTTCTACTTTATTAGAAAGTTTTTTCTTTCGGCGGACTACATATTATTAGGTAGAGTAAACAAATATTGGTACAAATAATAAAATATTATTTGTATGAACTTGTGAACCCAGAAGGTTTCGATTATATATCGAATCATAAATGTTGTCATTTTTATGATAATACTTAATCTTCCATAGAGCGAAAGGGGCGTAAAATATGTCTATCGTATTGTTTATATTTTAGAAATATACTTCATTTCCTCTTGAATGTTTTACATTAGTCAAATATTTTTGCCAAAAACCGAGATGTATGTTTTTAATATGAACTTATATGGTATTTGTTTGTCCTTCCACCAGGTATCTATGAGTAGGTATGACAGATTTGTGCCCTATCTTCTATGTTCGATCTATGAAAGTTGTTTCCATTAAGAGTATTTATCTTCTGGAGTCACATGACTGAAGCATTAAGAATTAGATACCAATTTAAATAATTCAATAGTTACATAGTTTGCACAACATGAACTACTTTTTCGTAAAATATACAATATACAGGGTGTGTAAAAAGTCTTTGGCGGTCATTCTATAAAACAAATTTATTGTAATAGATTATGTAGTTTTATGTAGGAATATGTACAGATTATGAAATAGAATATGAAAATATAAACAAAGTGTTCACACAAATGTTATTAATAGATCACTCAAAAAGG
>JAUYWI010096564.1:0-11850 GCA_034780595.1 Parotoplana pacifica | reverse complement strand
TTAATACTGTCGAAGGCTTGACTGATTTTATTTATTATTTTTATGTTTTCTGCAGTAAAGATTTATTCTACATTTAATTTATTTCTTAATCTTGAGGAGAATTACTTCCAAAAACAAACCAAAGCAAAAATATTCAAAAATTATATATATTGATTATTTTACTTTGGTTTGTGTTTGTTTTTGAAAGTAATTCTCCTCCTCAAGATTAAGAAATAATTTTTATTAGGTACACACATATTTTAATGTACATTTAGATATTTTACAGAAAACGCTGTCTCATTAATAAACAGAAATAAAGATAATTATGTAAGATAAATGAAGATATATTTTATAAGTAGATATGTAAAAACACTTTGAACATCTAGTAATGCCACCATTGAGGATGTAATATGTGTAATATTTTTATTAATATGTTGAGGAAGATTAACCAAATTATATTATCTATAGTGGTGTATTTTTAATCTAGTAAGTGTTTTTGTAGTTCATTGTTTCTTTCTTTCTCTTGTTCAATTAAGTAATGAAAGTTACAGAACAAGATATGTTACCTGCCTACATGTTCTACATTGCGATTTTTAGTTTTAGCTGGCATAAGTAGGCTAGTCAAAAAAATCTAACGTCTCTAGAGAATATTATTGCAGATAAAAAAACTCTAGCAACTTTTAGATTTTATTTTCCTAATAGACAACAAACAACGTGAAGCTTTTATGATGATTGCATCAATTCCCATTGACAATAGATATACAAGGCAAGGAATTTGATTGCTATTCTTTCTCAGCCTGACTTTGTTGGTCTGCAATTAACTTGCCTCTTATGTCAAATTTTGTTTTGATATTAATTCGCACAGCAATTCATGAATAGTAGGGGTTTTCTATACTTGCCTTATATACCTATATAGTATTACTGCGTCTTAATTCCTAAATGCACATATTTGGTCATTAATGAAAAACAATGTTGACTAAGAATTTTAAGTTTTTTATCAATTATTTTCATTATCAGTGAGCGATTAAGACTCCCTGTGCTCATTATCAGTGATGGATCAAGCCCCCTTTTCTTATTTCTGCAACGGAGCGCGCACATTGTGAAACAAACATTTTATTATGAATTTTGATATTTTTCAGTGCTCGACCTCATAATATATTTCCAATAGCAGCGAAATTTTCAAATAAAACTATTAATTTCTATTTTTAAACTAGGTACAATCTCCCTAGCCATAATTCCACATCCGACCTTGCTTGTTCTTCTATTTTTTAATAATTGACTAATGAACAAAACCTTTCTTTCATTTAGATCGCTTTGGTCGTGTTTAAATCGTTTCAATTTTGGTCGATTTCACTACCTATATATTCGTTATTTGAAAAACGTTAATTTCGATCGATTAACAATATTTATCAAATCAAAAGTTTTAAGGGCAACATACTGTTTTCAACGACGAGCTTTTATACCATAGAATTTTAAACATTATAAATAAACATAATATTTTAATTTTTTTAAAGCAAATACCTATAAGATAATTTTTATAGGTATATTTCATATTTTTCAGAAAAACCTCATCTCTATCACGAATTAGAAATGGAAGATCAGAGACATTTAAGTGATTCACAGCTACATCCATTCAATGCTTTTCAATACGAAGATTGCTTTCCTAGAGAATATTGTGGTACAGCAGCACAATGTTATCAAACGCTAGGTCCTGTGACTCATGTAGATCAAAGAGTACAACTAGACCAAAAACAAACTTATCTATTTCCCTATGTATCTCGAAGGGGAGTTGCCTTTGATGGAGCCAGCACCTTGTACGGTTCCGACAATAATTTGAGATTGACCAATAAAAATCATAATTTTGATTATGATAATTCACAAGCCTTGGCTTTGAAAAGTACGGACAATGAAATTTACAAAAATCGATACGAAAATCTATTATCTAAACAACAGTTGTCTGCCGCAAATACAAAACCATCATTAAACACTGAAAAATCAAAAACAAATGATAACAAAGTTGTATATACTTCTAATCGAGGTCACCCAGTTACTCAAGCTAGCTTTGTTTAACTATAGTACTTCAGATATACATACATAGGTACTATAAGTATTGTAAGCTATAAATTTCATATATTTTATACACCTTATTATGTACCATAGAAATACAATCCTTATTTTTGGCATATTTAAAGAAATATCTATGGTAGGTACAAGTTGGATTTATCTTTAGCATAGAGATCGGATTCTACAACTACGAAAGGTAAAATATAAATGCGGTCCGATTTCTATGATCTTTAGGTATCCACTAAAATTATAGATTTTCATTACTTAAATGGAGCCATCGAAATACATTATGGATGAAATGGCAATAAGCCACAAAATAGAATTATCTAATTATATTTTAAAATACATCTTTTCAAACCTAGGTACTTGACCAATTTTTATAAAATTGAGTACATTTACCTAATCACAAAATTGTAAACTTTAATTCAGCGGAAACATTTGATTTTAATGAGAAATGTTTTTAAAATAGCCCACTTTCAAAGTTCGAGATCTCAGCTTTGAGATTAACAGCCAAGCCAATGAGGCATGATTAGCTAGGGAATGCATCTATCGTTTTTCACTTGTAGCAAAATTCTAGCAAGAATGGGTGCAAACATGAACTTATTGTGGTACTATATATATATTTTTTAATATTTCAATTTGCTTTCTAATAAAAATAAATAATTTTTAACCCCTCGTTGAAAACCCTAATTCCTTTATATGCGCTTGAATCTTAGAATATCATATCTCCCGTGGATAGATTGAACTGAAAATTGGTATGTAGAAACCTTGAAAGGTTTTAAGTAAGCGACTTTTTTTAGAAAAAATGGGGCCGAGCTAGGGCCGATGACGTCATAGAGGGTCAAAAACTAAACTGTGTCCGACTGAATTCAAATTTAGTGTATATGTCTATTAGATATTCAGTAACGCAAATCCTTTTTTTTAATGATTGATTATTGATTTTTGGCAAAAAAACTATATTTTTGGCTAAAAAAACACTTTAATGGCTCTAAACTTTAAACCAAACATCCTATTATGCTCGAATTTGAGATTTAGAATTAGGAAGGCATTAGAAATGATGTCTTACATTAATGGTTGTCCATAAAAATTGAACAATTGTCTTTTATGAAAATTAAATGGCTCTAAATTGTTTAAAATAGTTTATTGTGACAATTTACATCATTTTTAGTGATTTTAAAATAATTGAATTTTGTAAAATTGAATTTCAGAAAAATCGATTTTTGATGCATTGTTGACCAGATCTGGGCCCAAGCAATAAATGACTCTAAAATTTAAATAAACATTCTATTTTGCTGAAACATGAGATTTATAATCCAGAAAGTATTTAAAACAATGTATTAAATTTTGAGGTTCTGAGATATAAGATCCAGCAGTCAGGGCAAATCCGCTAAAACTTTTTTTACTGTCTTCTCATCATCATGTTTAGCTTCCATCTATGGAGATGCTAGACCACATTCGCCAGTCGCTTCTTTAACACGAGCTCTCCGACTAGAACGATTTTGTGTACTTGCAGCTGTATCTTCCACTGTGCGATTACCAAGCCATTTGATCACATTATCGGAGTATTAAGTGGTGGGGCGGTCTCTACGCCTTTTCCTAGTAGGATGTTAAGCAGCACTTGTTTGGTTAATTGTTGATCAGGACGATGACAGATGTGCACGAAGAAATCAGCTTCTGCCTCTTTCAGTTTAGCTCACTCTCATCATTCTTCTGAAAACGTATATTTGAGCCACTTCGATCCCTTTCTCGTCTTTCTTCTCGCCTTTCTCCAACGTTGCAATTGTCCACACCAGTGCTTTCACCATTTTTACCTTCCAAATGGGTGTTAACTGATGACACTTCTCTTTCGCCATTCCAAGTCTTACACGAATATCTTCTGAGCAATCTCCATCGCCCTCCTTAATCGATCCTAAGTATATAAACGTATTAACGTATTCGATGTTTATACCGTCTACTGCAATGACCTCTGTAGGGTCAATTGGTTCGGACGTCATTGCTTTGGTCTTCTTTGCATTTAGTTTCATATTGCGTTTAGTTCCGGCTGTGTTCACTCGACGCAGAATTTCCCTTGCATTGCGATGATTCTATCCTATCAAAGCTGTGTCATCAGCACGCGAACTCCAATACCGGCAAGATCTTCCTCCTTCATGCCTGTTCTATGTATAGTGTAAAGAGCATTGGATATATTATACATCCTTGCCGGATGCCTTTCAATATTATGAATGGATCAGTTTTGCTACCATTCCGCAGCACCACCGCCTTCTACTCTTTGTACAAACGCAATCAGGTGTTTGTGAAATCCCATTTGTTTCATTATTTGGAACAGCTGTGCATGACTTACATTGTAGAAGGCCCTTACTGTAGTCTATAAATATTACGTATGCTTGGTGTTCTTGTATCCTGTGTAACTTCTCCAATAGAATTTGCAGGGTCGCCGGCAGGAATATTATTAAGAAAACTTACATGACTTATGAGAGCTACTGTTCTATAGTTTGAACACTCCTTTGTCGTTCCAGCTTTGTGTCTTCAAACAAGAGTTAATTATCCAAAATGGTTTTATAATAGCTTTTTATGATTTTCTAAATCATTTTTAGCGGGCTTTTGAGCGAATTCGGTCAATAAAATGGAAATTCCAGGCCCTAACTCAGTAGACCTCAATTTCAGACTTTGGCTAAAGTTTAAATATTTTTACTTGGCACACTAATAAAGTATCAGTTAAGACGTATTTATGCCAAATTTGAAGGCGTTCCAATTTATAGTCAATTTTTTCCTTATAATTCCTGATTTTTTCCGTACAAATTTTTTAAACAATGGGTCTCTTTTTGACACAAAAATTTTGATAACTTTTGTTTGTATGGATCGATAGAATTTTATGAAATTTTCTACAATTACTAATAAGAGTGTTATGCATCCTTTGCTAATTAGAAAAAATGCTATCAGTTTATTTTTTTTATAGGTAAAAAGAAAAGAAAATATTGTATCTGACTCTCAGTATCACATAAGCTTAAAACTGATGAATTTTTAAAATTATTATTAGTTAATATATCGGTTTTAGTATTTTTAGAATCAATTTATTAAATAAATTTGATGTTTAATTTATATTTTATTATTAAATTAAATTTCAGATTTTCCCCATAAGGTATACTGTGGTCACCAAAACTTTTATAACTTTTTTAGATCAATATAATTTTATGAAATTTTCTAGTTACTATAAGGAGACTATTATGCATCTTTTTTAAATTGATAAAAAAATCTATCTTTTGGAACTTTATTATCACAAAATTTAAAAAAATCGATGTTTGCTTGACTGTCAGATTGCACACTATGATGGACAAAACTTAAATATTTTCAAAAACTTGTATCTCGAATAATGAAGAGTTCCTAACTTATGTATGTATACCAAATATGAACCATATATCTAATTTTGATCTCGGAATTGACTTTTTTAAAGTAGACTTTAAAAAATTGAAATTTTGGATCGGATTGACCTACTTTGAGGGGCCACCACGTAACCTTGGGTGGAGTTATGAATAATATTTTTATGTGAGAAACTAGGGACCTTCATTTGTGACAATGTTGCTAAATTTCAGCTTATTCGCAATTACCGTTTTTGAGCTAAAGAATAATATGTGTTAATGGGGTCTAGACCCTACATTGCCAATTTATCAACTAGGTGAGTCAGATTAGTTTGACCGTATGGTCAATGAAAAATTATGAACGGTGAGCGAGACCAACTGTGGGTCCTCAAATCCTCAATGAAAAGATCGTTTATCATTTTACAAATGAATCTATCAGCGTTTATTGTAAATTAATTAAACAGACCAAGAATGACTTCTTTAGTTCTTATATCGCCAAACTATTCTGTTTCACCTTGTATAAACTATATCTTATTGTACATATAATTAGGTATTGAAAACTTCTGTACAGAAAATTATTTTATGTAATAATCTTTCAAGTATTTTCTATATCAATTTAACATTGATTTATTAATGATTATTGGCTTTCTCCATTTCAAATAAATTTTAATGTTAAAATTTTTAATTTTGAAATATATAAGAAAAATAAATAAATCCTAATTTGAACAACAACAAAAGAAAAGACAATAATTGTGCAGAAACAAACGCCTTTCTTAGGGTACATCTCACTTTGCCTTACCATTGTTATAACTTAATCCCATTTCGTAATCACATTAATTGCAGTTTAGTCTCATCCTGCCTTATACTGCTGTTTCATTCTGCCTTCATGTACCACGTAAATGGTATTCATCAAATCTATTAAGATTTGTAGTATAAATGCGCGTTAATTGTGCAGACTGAGTTGTTGACAAATGGAATTTATAAAATCTGTAAGAGGTGGTGACATTTTATGTCTCCATTGTAAATTATAAGAGACATGGGGAAACATTGGAAATGTAAGAAATGCCAATGCTCTGTTGTCACCCTAGAAGGAGATTCCTTTTCTTCCAAAGAAGAACACACTCACCCACAAGAGTACAGAGCGATAGAAATTAACAAGGCCGTACAATCTGCCAAGACTTCAGCTACAAAGAACCCTTTTCAGCCGATGAAACGAATATACCGTGATGCGTTTTCAGAAGTGGATTTGACAGATGAAGCTGTTCTAGAAAAACTTCCCTAATTTTCTAAATATCGAGCTGCTATGTACAGATCCCGCGCAAAACCACGACCGAATCTACGAAATCGCAGGAGAATAGGCATACACACACTAGAAAGACGAAACATCCAATTAGCAAATGATGGCATTGAGGATAAATAGCTATTGTTTAAACGACACAAAATCTGAGGCATCTCTGTGAAGTCGACACCATTTACATCGATGGTACTTTTAAGATTTCATCCAAAATGTTCCTCCAGGTCTATCCGTTACATATTATGGTTATGGGCACAATGATCCTTATTACCAGCAAATGATATTGTGACCTACACAAGAATGTTCACCCTTTTACTAGCTGCAATTTCGACCAAGACAGTTCTTCAAAGATTTCTCAAATACGAGGTTGTTTATTTGATTTTGCTCAATCAATTTGGAAACACACAGAGGATCTTGGCTTAGTCATTCGCTATAGAGATGATGCTCTACGATTGGTGCCGCCTGAAGTCGTTGAGCATTTGTGGCTGTTGGCATTGGAGGAAGTCCACCGAGACGACCATCAATCTGTTGCCTTTTGTAACTACATTACAACGACATGGGTAAACCCTCTAGCAGCACGATTTCCTATCGAGATGTGGAGTCAATATGCCAATTTTCATGGCATGCGGACAACGAATCACTTGGAGTCGTGGCACAACAAAATAAAGAATGAGTTGGGTCGACCGCATCCAAACCTCTTCAGGGCCATAGAACTTTTCAAATAGAAAATACTGTCCAATTACTTAGAGCTGGTGGTAGAGCTCCCATTCAACAACGTATCGTCGGAAAACGGAATGCCTCTTACGACTCAAACAGAGATTTCAAAACGGTGAAATTGTTCCCTATCAATATTCTGGCGGTATTCTTTCCTTCCATTTCTGAGATTCATTTTTATTTATATGTGTATTAACTTCGTATGGTCTTAATTCTTTATTAATTAATGAAATTTATATTTAGATGTGTTTTAAGGCGAAATGACATAGAGTCGATAGGGCGAAATGGGATAAGGCAAAGTAAAATAATGTGAAGTGAGAGGACACCATTAGGAATATTAGCATCCTTACTAATTTTAATATTAAAATTATCTAAACAAATCTTATGATGTTTATGGTAGATGTCATCTATAGGTTTTATAAAGTGTGTTTTAAAGAAATTCTTTAAAAAATGAAAAGAATTTTGTTTAAATGTTGTACTGCATTGATTAAAATGCTCTCCTATGGAAAAATAGCCTCTTATAAGGGTTAAATCCGAGAGAGAATAATGTCTTATAAAGATAAAATACAAAAAATAGCCTTTTAGAGAAGTTACATGAGAGAGAATAGTGTTCTATAAAGGTTAAACAATAAATCTGAGATAAGTGATATATAAGGGTTAAATCCGAAATAGGTGACATATAAGGGATAGATAGGTTCAAGAGACGTGACATAGAAGGATATAATCTGTGGTAGATGACATAAGGGTGAAGAGGTGACGTCTAAGGGTTAAATTTCAGGTAGTTGACATACAGAGTAAAATCCGAGAGAATTGACATATAGGGTTGAATACGTGATAGGTGACATATAAGGGTTAACTCAGATAGAGGGGTCTACAAAGATTAAATCCAAAAATAGTGTCGTATAAGGGTTAAATTGTCAAAATAAACAAATACCTAGCCATCAAAAAATCAATAGACATTAATTCAGTCATAAAATACTTACAGGCTATGTTTTTGAAAATAAACATATAACCTTAGGATATATATACATATATAGACAAGCAATCAAAATGTTTATTTTTTATCATCAGAACTATATCCAATTACTCGTAATATGTTTATTATCAAAAACAACGTCAGACTTTGCTACAGAAAACCCATAAAGTTCAAATGTGTGTTAAATTTGGGACTTGTTTTAAATACTATGTTTAGGTAATGATGAATGTATGTATTATAGATGGATATGAACGTATTAAGATAATATTTCGTACAAATACATGGATTTTTATTATTTGTAAATGATAGCCATTTCATCTTCCGAGAAATGTCTAGTAAAAATAAACAAGCAAAAACCAAAGAGAACAAGATAGAACTTATTATATTGTGTGCAAGTGCATTTTTATCAAATCAATAAAATGTGTAACAATTTACATTATTCTGATACACCTGAAAAATAAAACTACCTATATGCCGGCGGATCCTGGGGTAGGGCTCGAGTATCTGTGATCGCCCCAAATCCTCTAGTAAATATGAACCCTATTTTAAAGAGGCATACACCAATCAGCTATACCTAATAGCTTCTACCCAGCGATTAACTAGAGGCTTTCAAGCATGCAGTCGATCGCTCAATCTTATTGGTCCGCGCGCTGGCTGCAGACAATCAATGCCGTGTCTGCATTGTATTTGCAAAGAATGGTACAGTTTACGTTGCACTAAGCAGGCAATATTTCCATTTATTCTGGCTAACAGTGTATGAAAGTAGGTTTAATTCCCAGAAGATAATATAGGTATTTTATAAATTCTGACCAATATGTATGCACACACTGTATGCTTTTGATTTTAAAAAGTGCTTATCCACTCACACACATTAACAAGAGAACAGTCAGTCATGTATACATGGCGCCAATTCGTCGTAATGACGGTGAAATCTTAGATAAACACTCTTGCGTTTCTGGAGTTGATAGTTTGGGCACCGAATTTAAAGGAGCGTGGTCCAGTAAAGGCACAAAACTGTTTACCACGCTAGAATCAAGATATGAGGAAGATTCTAGGTAGACATTAAAAATAATGGCCGGAAGCCTATTGAGTTCACAAAAAGTCAATATTTGAGCACCCACTCCCTCGAGTAAGTTGGGCTGCTCCAGGAAAGGCACCCGAGGTTGAAAAGCCCAATCTAAATGGGACGTCTTGAGCGCTCTTAATAGCGGTACCTCCAGCTGCGATGAAGGTGTAGACGACCGGTAAGCAACGATACTTTGGCTCGCAAGAACTGTCACGGTAGTCTGTGATTTGTCCACCAGAGATAGAAGGCGTTGTGTCCAACTGTGCACCTGTTCGTCACCCACTTTGACTCGGCATTGACAGAACAGAATGTCATTTGCCTCCGCTAGCTGGTAGATAAAACAACCAGCATCGGTGTTGGCAGTTTGTCGGAAACTGTTCACCATTGTATTGGGAAAACCGGTGAACAGAGCACCGATCATTAAAGTGTCATTGTTAGCGCCCAGGAAATAAGCATCGGTGAATGCGGATGCAATAGGCCCAATAGAGACCACCAAGTGTTTGGTAGGGAGAAATCCTTGGTCCACCAATGCTGTTCGAATAGTTGGTGAGATAGACAAGATGGCTTCAGCCTTAGCTGCATTGTAGGGTACCACTTCATCGTCATCATCTTCACCCAAAGCTCTGGAGAATTCCGGCGTACGCTTGATGGTCTGGAAGTTCATAATCAATCTAAAATGTATACAATATATGCAATATTATACATTGTATAGGTAAATTATGAATATGTACTAAGTACATTTAACATCAATTAATTATTTTGTAAATTCTAAAACATGTTTTCTCTAGCTAGCGGTGACCTGAGTGTCCAGACAAAATATTGACTAAAGTTATGTCTTTGAAAAGATATGCTTTATTGCTTAATCATTCTTTATTTATTATGAAACATCAACATAGAATTATGATATCTATTTAATCTATTTGACCAAGGATATTACAGTTAGTAACAGAGGACCTACTGCCTAGTTCTGGTGTCCAAAATGTAGTCTATCAGGGTAATGTAGAAAAAACGTTATATTTTAACTTTACTCTATGGATATTTTGTCTATACTATCTATGGTCTTAGGCGTACATTATTATGACAAATGTTTCTATTTATTTTTGTTTTAAGATTATGTACTTCATGAATATTTCCTTAGGTAAGGAAAATGATGTCAGCCAAAGGCAAAAATACAACAAACAAATTAAAAGACGACATTCTACTTTATGTGCATAGAGGAAAATACATACAAAGGTTCGTCTCCATGGCTCTTACTAAACGCCATCTGAAAATGTCGAGTCATACTTATTGTTCTGTGGTATGTTGCCATAACTACAGAGGAAAATTTCCAGGAAGTCCCGTCAGATTTCACACTTTTCCAACTGATATTAAATTGTAAGTAAAATATAACCTGCAGTTATTATTAAAATGTGGCATGCTATAATGTTGAAAATAATTTTAAGAATGTGTCTCTCACCATCTCAAATGCACACCAAGATCTACAGGCATACTATCAATTATCATCACTTTTTGATGTTCATGTTGAATGTTATAAAGATGTCTTGATAAACGAGCTATTGCTACCTTTATCAAACAATATCCCAGCATTTTTAGATCAAAAGAAAGGGACAAGAATGTCATCATCAGTGAAATGTTGTGGTCTAGAAATGAATGATTGCAAGACTATAATATTTGAAAAGATACATTCTACTCGTATCCTGATATATCCATCAATGCTCAACATAGCATTCATCTTCCAAAAACTATTGACCAGAAAAATCCATGGTGTCAACTTGTATGAGTTAATTAGTGCTGGAGAATTTATATGCTGTAACATGACTGACACCCTAGATTTCATCCATTGCATACAGATATGTTTATAAAGATAAAGATTGTCTTTTTTTAAATCTGCTCCAATTGATTTTACTGTTTATCTCAAAAGTGTCACCTATCTGCAGAATAACACTGAATTACTGATGTTATTCTTCTGAAAGGTATCATGTACAGGGTGTCCCATAAATCATTGCTGTTTAAAAAAAATCGAAATAATTTTTCCAGCATGAATCTATTGTTGACATTTTTACTTATGAATCTATAAATCTATGAACTTTAGATAATCTATGATTCTTATATGTATTATAGATAGTGTAAAATCTATAATCTAATCTATGAATCTATAAATCTGTGAACATTTGGTTAAATTTAATAATTTTTGACTGTGAAATCATGAATACAAAAAATATTACTTTCTTTGTGAAAATTTTGTTGCTAATGAATATGCTGCATCAAATATACACAAATTGCTACATGTAGGTTTAGGTGACAAATGTATTAAAGAGTGAAGTGATTACTCAGTTTGGTTGTGCCCTTTTCAAACTCAAGGTTCTTGTACCTATAGCCAACCTCTACTTATTTATGGACG
>JAUYWI010096553.1:0-11851 GCA_034780595.1 Parotoplana pacifica | reverse complement strand
TTTATGAAAAGTCAAAAAGTTTCAATTAAATATTTTCAAAAATATAAATATGTTAACCAAACACATGTCTAGTGTGCAGCTGCGGCACAGGGTAGGATAAATAGGGTTAAAGAAACAAAGCCACATCAATTTATCAGTATTGCTTAGAATGTAATTAAAGTCACTAAAAGATACATGTAAAATAAAACTCAAGTACATACAAATGAAACTGTTTTATGAAAGATACTAAATTCTAGATAGTAATTTACTGAAAACGTTGTACTTCCAATAACATCTATTAGACTAACAATAATGGCTAAATTCCATGTTTCACAAAAAACGAAGTGACAGGCTGTTGACAGAATCGGCATAATAGGTGTAGAGGCTTGTATTTCTTTTAAATTTATGAATCTGTGTTTATCTTCAACATTATAGAAATTATTATCAATGTAGGTACTATTCAAACCGTAGGTTTATTTTATATGCGTCCTGTTACTACATATAAAATGTTTCAGATGTATTTTTTATTTGTAAATAAATCCGATTTGTGGGTTAAAAAACACTTTTTACAATCCCTTATTACATACATAGGTACTACCTACATACTAAATATAAATAAAATAACCATAAAAATCTAGCTAAGCCAATTTACCACTTACATACGAGTAGAATCAAATTAAAACCATAACCAAATTATGAAAAATCTACGAATGGAAGCTAAATCTTTCTACAATACACACCACTAGCACCATCACCTGAGCATCTGACGACGATGTTACCTCAAAGACGCTACTTCCATTTTGTCCTCCAACTAGTTCCATAGAACTTGGTCTTAAAGAGGCCTCACGCGAATTTAGCATATTCAGTTCTTGTTTGCGTGATCCTGATGTCGAAGAGGCTCCACCAACAACCACACGCTTGCTAGCCAAAGTGCGAGTCAGCTCCGCTTGCATCGCAAAAATCATGTCCGCCATTTTCTCCTTTTCCAGAGTCTCAAGTTCATGACCCCCAATTTCGGCACATCGCAAGACGCCTTTTCTTTCTCTCAGCAGTAAACACAGCGCGTCTCTGTGAAGAGTTTCTTTAGATTTTGTTGCAAGCCAGTCCTTTGCTTCAGCACGGTCTTCCGGCTTCCAGGCAAGTGGCGCTGCAGCCTCCTCTTCCAACTCGATAATCAATTCGATCAGCTCCGCGTGCGACTTTTTGGCAAGAAAATCCAGCAAATATGGTTCAGAATCACGATGAAATTCAGCCAGGCGAACAGCGTCCGAGATAATCGGCGTGGTCAGAAGGCGGGATGTCTGCATGGCCAGCTCCTCTGCGAGACGCGTCAACGTAACGTTCTGCTGGTGTTCGGGTGGGGCGGTGTTGGTCAGATAAACCGGTGCGTTATTCAGCTGATCTGCAAGACGACGAGTAGATCGACACGCCTCACGCAATGAATCCTTACTCAATGTCATCTCGGTTTTCTGCTGCAGCAGATTGCGTCGTAGTTCACATAAATTATTCAAGGCTACCGATGTTCCATTGTTATTAGCTGAAACTGCAGCGCTGTTCACCCCGGCGGAGATGAGTGGTGTTAGGTTGTATATGTGCATAATCTGAGTAATTTCGTCTGCAATCTTGGTAGTGTCGTCAACAGACTGTATAGTACATGCTCCGCTTTTCCCCAGAGCTGTATAAAACTGTTGTGTAACAGCAGCTAATTTTTTCTCTAGGGGTCCAATCTCATTAGCTCTGTCACCCTCTGTTCTTTTCTTGGCTGTACTGGTTTCTAAATAATTATTCGTACTGTTCAGTACGGTCAAACTGGGTAATCCAGGGGACTGTAGATGGAGACGATTCCACAAAGTAGCTTTACAACCTGCTAGCCTTTCAACTAATTGTTTTCTATTCAGTTTCAGCAGCGTAGTTTGCATTTTCTCTTTGTGTCGTGTTTCGAATGGTTGGTTCTCTTCCATAGCCAAAGCCGCCTCGAGTTTCATAACTTCAGCTAGCGTGTCCGCTTCGGTTTTAGTTCCCAACTGGCCCAGTACCTTTTGAACACAGAGCTTCAGTTTATGTATCGAATCGAGTAATTCCGTTTTGCTCATAGGGATTGTAATCACATTCAACGTCACTTCACGAGCGCGAGTGACCTGGCCACCCTCAAGACAGGCCAGAATTTTCTCCAATTTCACCACACCACTTGCCAATTCCCGTCGAACTTGCGGACATTTCCGCCCGGCCTTGATATCATGGGCCAGCGCTAATTTGGTTTCCATCACTTCTCGCTCAACCTGCAGAAGAGTGAGTTGGTCTAGGGCATCACGGAGATGACCCAGGGTCACTGCCGACAACGGAGCGGTCTCCGCTACGCTAGCAGCATTTCGAAGGGTGACCAACAAGGTGACCAGCTGTGCTTTGTATGTAACTGCAGACGGAGAATTAGGTCTGGAAGACACCGCTAACATTGCTTCATGTTTGGCTAATGAGGCCTGGTTGCCTTCTTGATCGTCAACTGAAATAGCAATCGACTGAGCAGATCCCTCTGTGCCTGGGGCTTGGGGTCGATCCGGACGACATTGATTTGATACTTTTGAATAGATTGTCACATCCTCTTTGACAGGATCTGGAGACGGAAATCCAGCCAATCGGGCTATAAATTCGTCACGTTGAGCAATAATGGAAATGAGTTTATCAGCTGGGCTCAGGTGGGCTTTTGAAAACACCTCATTCTCATCAATATATTTGGGATTGAATCCCTTTGCCAAACGACCCATCTTAGCAAGCTTAACTAGGGCATTATCAACTTCAAATTCTGTTAAGTGAGTTACATCCTCGGCACCGCCACATAGTCGAACCCAGTCAGCAGCCAGATGAACCCATGCGTGAACTAAGTTAGAATCTCGCACTAGGCCATCAGGAGGAGCGCCTCCTCCGACAGGCCGGGAGGACTCTGCTGCTTCCGTCAAAACAAAATCAAGTCCAGCTTCAATATCTTCAATTTCATAAAACATGGATTCATCTGTCTGATGCAGAAATTTGTCCGTGAACACGTGGTTTATAATTTCACGTTTGAAGGTGCACAACCGTTCAATACGTTGTAATATATCCAAATCGTTAAACTCAGCTACACTCATGGGTTGCAAGCCACCTTCGGAGGAAAGGCCAAGAGTCTTACGAATCTCTTCCAATTGAAACAGGTGATGCTCCAGGGCATCCTTTGGTGCATCTGAGGGCATGCTACAGGGTGTCAGCTGAAACGACAACTTTTCATTGTGTGGATGCACCACTCTGTAGAGATGCATGGAAAATTGAGCCATTTGGGGAGGATGTGAAAACAATTTTGATTCGAAATCGAGTTCTTGGAGTACACGTAGCCAAAATGTTTCACCAGGTGGAGATCGTTTAGTTTCAGCACTGTACTCATGAAGTTCTTCGTCTACTTCAGTTTGATTAGATTTGACGGCTTCAGTCACTTCCGTAGTAAGACGTGGAAGTATAAAGTTATTTAGTAGAACACGAAGTGGATAATTGTCTTCTAGCGTGGCTGAACAATAATGAGCGCGGACATTCTCTTTAATTCCACGCTTCATTGCAGTCAATTTTCCGGTTAATTCCTGGTCTGAGAGTCCACTGATTGATTTTCGATACTTTTCGATAGCTTCCGAATCCACACGACTTTCCTGTAAAATGTATCTCATTCCTTCAATGGCGACAACTGCATCTAGCAGAACTGTCTTAGCTTCTAAAGGATTTTTAAGTCCGCCACTTAGAATTTTTGCCAAATTGTCTTGTCTCATATCAGCAATTTGTTTAAACAAAGCCACCTTCTCGCCATTTTGTTGTTGTGGCTGTTCTTGGCCAGATGGATCAAGAACAGCAAGCGCGCTCTTTTGCATTTCAATTTCTTTATTTAAAGCATTCTTATCCAAATTTACTAAATCTGAAGTGATAACTGCAGAAGCTAGTTCGTCACGCCACAGAAGAACTTGCTCTACTACCTCCTCATGGGAACTTCCGGATTCTACAAGATCCTCATTTGTCTCTTCGCTATCAGTTTTTTCGCCAAGTATGATACGTTTGGCACGTTTTAAAGATGCTAACTCCTGCACGAGAGTGTCTCTGTCTTTGAGTGTCAATCCCTCCCTAGCCTCGTCTAACCATCGAATTTCTTTGAGCATATTAACCAATTCGGGGGGAATCTTCTGAATAAGCCTGGCCAAACTGGCCTCAACATCTTCTGCGGAATGAGGTTGTCCAGCCAATAGAATGTCTGCTGCCTGACAGGTGACTACCACTCGTGCCAAGTAATCGCTCTCAACGCCAACTCCACCACTTCCAGAAAAACGATCGATAGTCTCTGTGACAATCTGTGACTTTCTGGTACGAAGTTCTTTACGAATCTCACTTTCATTCATTTCCTTAACTTTTAGTAGCAATTTCTCCTTAGCTTCTTCTAGCTGTTGTGGAGGAATAGGTGTGGATGTTGAAGTGGTGGACAATTCATCAAGGGAAACAAGAATGTCAATAAGTGGTTGCAACATGGTAGTTATGTCATTTGGTCGATTGGCTTCTGCCTCAGTAACTCGGTTCAAAAGATCAATTAAATTTAACACTGGTACCTCGGAATCAATACCGTCCACAGTTATCCCTAAACGACTTTTTATTCCTGCAACCTGACACAAAAGCGCCAACCTCTGCTCTTCTTTGGCTTCCCTTTCGCGTCTATACATATCTTCTGTTTCACCAACCTGTCGTGTCAGATTAGAATTTTCATTCTGATATCTCTCCAAAAGTTTTGCAGAGCTGCCACCAACCTGTTCTGTGAGGACTTGTAATTCTTTGCGAACATCCAATAGTTCCTTGTCTTTTCCAGCAATTGTCTGACGACATTCTTCCACTTGCGAGCTCAGCTGGTCCATCTGCTCCGTAATCCCCGCGGCCCGAACATGCTCGTCCTCCAACTCTTGTTTCGTGTCCTTTTCGGCTGCACGGGCCTTTGCTATTTCCTCCTCGAGTTCAGTGGCCTTTGCTTCCAATTCATTGCAGTGTAATGTTTTTTCATCGGCAATTGCACGAGCAGCAATTAACTCCTCGTTCTCAGCAGATGGATTTGTTTCAGAATCTGTAGCGTCCTGATTTTTGTCAGTAATGTTTTCCTCTGGATTTTCATTTTCCTTAATTGGTTGTTCTTCTTTCTCTAGTTCCTGATGTTCTTCCTCCATCTTACACAATTTTTGCTCGAGATTCAATATCTGAGTTTGCTTCTTTTTTAAATCGTCGTTCAAATGAGTTGTTTGCTGTTGACTAACAACCAATTGTTCTTTCAAATTTGATATTTGTTTATTATTGAATGTCGCCTCTTCTTGATCGATACCTAGATTTTTTTGACTGACAGCCAACTGTTCTTTTAATTGACTAATCTGTGAATCAAGTTTACCAATTTGACTTTGGCTTGCAGTTAACTGTTTACTCAAGTCGTTTATTTTGTCCTGTTTACTATCAGAAATCTGTTTTTCAGACTTCGAAAGTTGATCTTTACTAGCAAGTGTTTCTTCAAGATTTTGAACTTTCTTCTGGTTAGTTGAAAGCTCTTTTTTAAGACTAGTTATCTGTTTTTCGTTAACCAATAACTCATCATGAAGAGTATTAAGTTCTTTGGTGTTATTTTTCAACTCTTGCTCAAGTCTTAATATTATCTGGTTCTGGCTGTTCTTTGATTCCTCTTTGGCTTTTAAAGCTTTGTTTTTATTGACCACTAATTGATCTTCCAAGTTAGAGATGTCACTCTGACTAACTGACAATTGGTTTTCAAGATCGGATAGTTTGCTTTGACTGGATGCAAGCTGAAGACCCAACGCAACAACCTCGGCTTCTTTGGTCTTAAGATTGCTTGCAGAAAGTTTTAGCTCAGTCTCTCGAGATCCAAGTTCGGCCTTGAATTGGGCAGTCTGTGCATTCCACGCCTCTTCCTGTTGCTTTAGTTGGGCCTCGGATTCGAGTAAATCTTCCTTGAGTTTCTCGTTAGTCTTTTTGACCTCCTTGATCTCTTTATTGAGCTTAGCAATGGAGTGTTCACTGGCCTCACTCGCAGCAACTAGGTCAGCAGATAAGCGGTCGCACTCACTCTCAAGATTCTGGCGAAAGAAATGTAGAATTTAAAAAAGAAACTGAACATGGGCAATATTAGAATTTAAAAAAAAGAGGCTAACCGGTTTCTAGGAAACCAATTCCCTATGAAAATAAATGTTAGAAACTACCAAAATAACCATTGTCATCCAGTAGTGGTGTCAGGAATATAAGCTTCCTACGCAGGTGCGCAACCTGAAATTTTATTTGTCAAAAATGTTTAATAGCTGTTTATTAGCGACACTTCAAATTTAATTATTCCAGGGCAAAAAGAATTAAAATACATTCTTTAAAAATTAATGGAACATTTACAAAAGAAAAAAAACAAATAACATTAAAAAACTATTCTTGTAGATAACGATTTATAATACAAACTGTTCTATTAAATATTATACTAACTTTTTTACTCCACTTAAATGACACGTATTATTTATACTAAACGGAATTTTAAATTTAGATTACAAAGATATAGGTAATTTACAAATTGGTTCCATGACAATAAGGGGTGAGAAGGCAAATTATTGAACTCTAAATATTTTATACCAAAATTCAAAATAAAATAGTTTAGCAATTCTAAATTTTGTTGTTTTCGAATAATTTTCAGACCCATCCTCAAAAAAAAAACTTTTTTAAAGACAGCCGAAATTATATAGATGTAATTATTTATACAATATGGCTAACCTTGCTAGCTCAAATTCAAAATAATTGTATACGATAAATTCATTGTATACATAAATAATGAAAAATGTAATTAATTTATTTAAACAACAAATGGAATTAAGCTTATAGTCAGTCGATTCTATGGTAACTAATTGCTAATTTGGTGAAAAAAAGACTGGTCATAATTAATTATTAACGGCATGTTTCTAGAATAAACTTAGCTTTCCCTGTGACAAATTGAGCATAGGTTTGTTTCATTTTAACGGATATTATTATCAAAAAATTGATATAACAAATAGTCACACAGCTTTTTGCTGTCAAACACTGCAGATTGGTCTAATTGTTGAATTAAAATATCATGAAGTATTCTTGTATATATAGTAACTTACAGTGCTTGATTGTTTTAATTCTGCCTTCTCTGCTTCAAATTTCTCAGCTTGTTTCAATCTATAATTTAAAAAAATAACATTAGGTACATGATTTTTACAACAAATTGGTTAGTCCGGTAGGGTAAACTGACCCGGATATAGGACAGTATTAAAGTGCCATGTACATACACATGATGATTAAGCATTTTTGGCGACAGATATTTGTCTAAAAACACATAACATAAAAATATCTAATATCAAAATATTGTTATTACAGCAAATTTCACAAATTTGTTCCATTTCCGCTACATTTTGTACCTAACTGTTTACTGCTAATGGCTGCGGTAAAACAAACAGATGCAGAATTAATAAGTGTTGGTGTGGGTAACTATTCAATGATGTTCACAACAGTAGTCACTACAGAATTCGGCACAAATATCAATCATTAAAATTTAATGCAGATTATGATGTCCTTGATACCCGAGATTGCTAGGATAGGTATTGAGCTTATTACATCGGATCATAGGATTTAATAACTGTCACACTAAACTTGTACGCAAATCTGTTGGTTTTCCTCCAAGTACCTACTGCAAAACAGAACTCATATTAATACAAAACTAATAAATCAATCTACATATTATGTGTTCATTATAGGAAGTAGTTGATTTATTATCAGGATGGATCCATTGTTTAGAGAATTGTGTACCTATCATAAGTATATTGGCACATAACATTTCTATCAGGACATTTTCATTATTAAACAAGAGAGATGGATACAAATAAAATCCACCCACATCAAGAGAAAAACAGCTACCTACCCACATGACTGACAACTTAAGTAGATAAATTATACGCAGTTCTGATAAAAACAACTATTAAAATAATAATGTTGGCATTTTAAATGGGAGAATCATACTGATACCGTAAGATTATAAAAGTACATACATAAACGCTATAATGATTCTTTCCTTTTACTCAGACATAGTTCAATAATTTTGTCATAAAATCGTTATTTAAAATGTTATTAATTAATATTACCAATGAAAAAATGGTAAATTTGAAAACTTAATAACGTTTTTTCATGCCTATTCACAAATAATTTCTAACTAATTTTATCAAGAACCAAAAAGTGCCTCTATTAGTTTTTTAAAGAGAGGACTAGAAGTCATATTTTAAAAATAATTCTACACAGTTTGTTTCCACTATTTATTATGTTTGCTTCACATCCTATTCTATAGTAAAACAATGGATATTTTCTCAACAGAATTAAGACATTAATTGACCGAAAAAGCTCCAAAAGGCAAAGATGTCCACTTACCAGCAAGAACCCCCTAAAAATGTCCAAAATAAAAGGGGTGAAAATGAATAGTTGAGCACTCAGCGAGCACAAGCCACCACACCAAATAATGCATTTATGACAACATACAGAGACCGATCAGCACAATTACCGATAGCTACTTCTAGGAAACTAACCAACTCCTCCATTTTCTCTTGGCATAGAATAATAACAATAGCCGACATGATAGCACTTCTACATGTTACCAGTCAGCCAAGTATTGATCAAAGAGCCATACAGCGTTTAGCTGTGCAGAAAAAATGCAAGAAACGTAAAATGGGGCCACTTAAAGTCGTAAAGAATCGATATACTTGAATTTTATGGAAATTCTAAAGTACCTCACCTCCCAAATGCAGTTATGTAAACATTGTTGTAGTTATTACTTAGTGAGATTGTCAATAGAAATAATAACTTGTAATAATACCAACAGACACTCGTTCTGCACCTAGATATTCAGGACAATAATATTTAATTGGTTTATCAGTTTTATAAAGATCATTAGGCAGAAGTACTTACCTAGATTTAAAAAAATCATTAAATTGTTAAAATGTAATATTTTGTGTGTTCAGAAGTACTAAACTATATTTAATAAAATTTCATAATAGAACTATCAACTTTTGAGAAAATCAATGATTTTTAGGCCATAGACATTGAATTGCAAATTACTTCATAAAACTAGCGTTCGATGCTAATAACAATTTTGTAGAATTTACAAATAATATGTTGTCGACAGAGTAATTAATTATACAGAGGTCCGACTCACCATTTTTGCTTTGAAGCAGTTGATAAAAGTATCAAACTGTGTGTAAATTAATTGGGTAGGTATAAATGTTAAATATCTTGTAAACATTTTAAGATGTAAAATAGCTATGCCCAAAAACTGCATATTCTCCTATCTCCGCAATGTTAAAATGTAGGAACTCATAGATATCGTCCATACCTACCATTCCCAGAATGTAAACATAAATTGTGAAATTTACGAAATTCTATGAAATTTATAGAGTCGGAGGTCTGTATAATTATTACTCTGTGATGTAGTCAATGTAATTTGTCGCCAAATTATGTTGTTTAGTGTTGTGGAAAACTATCTTTAAAATTTATTATTTTTTCTAATATGAATTTTAATCTGGAGGTAACATTTCACATAGTTCTTTACTTTGTCATCATGAAAACAGAACTAGTACTTGACAAGCTCCTTGATAGGCGAGTGGACATTTCTCAATATGTTCAAGAGAACCTTTTAACAAGCAAGCAATTGAAACATAAGGAAAACAAATCGAAGTATTCCTCCAACTACAAGTATAATTTATCAGATGGATCTAAACTGCTAAAAACCAACGCTTCAAAAAAGTGTCTACATATATCACAGAGTTGATAAAATAATCGAATTGGTTTCATAATATGAATCGACTTTTGATATAAGAAACCATCAATTTGTTTATTCTAATCACACTACTGAGGATGTCATTAGCGAGTAATATAAATAAGTAGTATATTTTATCCGAGTATACCTTTTTTATTATTCTTCTTAAAACATCATAGAGTTAATGAAATAATCGAATGGGTTCCATACTAAAAATGACTTTTAATATAAGAAACCATTATTTTTTTAAAATTATAAACACACTACTGAGGATGTTATTTTTTTTTATTTTCTACTAAAAATCTCCCATTCAAACAAATGAAAATCGATTGCAGCTATTATATCAAAGTCGTGTCCCCTACGGGCTGTGCATTTGAACTGTGAGTGATGGCAGTTTTCGTACAACATATTTAGAATAACGGAAGCTGTGCTAATTATTTATTATCATCATTTGCCGAAATAATCGTTAACCTAACTAGAACAACATATAATAATAATCTACAGACTAAACAATAAGCATAAGAGTTTCATAAAGGTTGGGAAATAATTCCAAGATGGTATCTACATAATTATATGTACATAGGTACTTTTAAAACATGAAATCACAGTCAACTTTCGTCATTACTAAAAGAAGGTCAGGATAAAAGCCACCAGAAGTCTAAAAAGAAGCCTATATGTATACAAAATAAAGTGTGTTCATCTCATATTCTGTATTTTATGTATAGCTACTAGCTGCTGCCTGTCAACAATTCAGAAAAAATCGATCAATACCCCACTGACAAGTAACATCAACATAATCTAATAAATCGACTTGGAAGAATATAATATTAATATCAATGCCTTGCAAATGCATCAGGTAACTGGGACGTTGTGCAAAGGGGAATTATAGGTCTATCATGTGTCAATATTCGACCACTAGATTGGAGAAGCGTGAACAGCTACTAGGTACCTACGTATTTCTGCGCGCAACTCGACAACTTAACAAAAAGAATAAATAGAGCAAAGAAGAGAGAACTACAACAAGCACTAATATTGTTCATAAGACTACTAGGGGCGAAGAGGATATCTTTTCTACACATTGTCCATCTAAATACATCCGAGGTCTTTCCAAGATCTACTTTGAACCATGCAATGTTATCTAAAATGATGTTCGATCTGGTTACTGTTGAAGACTTTCTTTTGCACGAACAATTTTTTTTACAAAAGACGACATTTTTTGGGTTGTTTTTCTAAATTCTTCAACTCGATAAAATTATTGAAAATCAATGTTTCTAAAAAAGATATAAAAGTCTAATATATTATTTAATTACTTTTGTACTTATATTATCATTTTTAATGTAGAAACACGATAAATGCAATTCCTTTTGGGTCACCCCGAAAATACTAATTTTCATGCAGTATCCGAATAATCATTAAAAAAGCTTAAATTTTACCATTCTTTTACGTATTTAAAAAGACGTACTGCTCTTAATATTTACAATATATGTCGATATAATCCTTGTACATCTAAAGAGGATTACAAAGCTCCCTTCTTTGCTTGATAGCAAAATTAATTACTTTATATGACATTAGCAGATAAAACTATCTAGTAGTTGTCTTGTACTAGGGAGCAACCAATCAATCTGTAAAAGTAATTAACGGAATTTATATTGCTTTCTATCGAAGTAATCCAGCCCGTTATCCGTAATTATATTCAGTCTTTTTCTTCTAATAGCGGCACTGCGAGGATCCAGTGCTCATTTCGGGACATCGAGTGATGTCATCACAGTATCAATGTATGATACCTTTTAACTGTGATTCGCGAAATTATGTGCTATTTTGCAAATACTACTTTCAGTAGTATCAGCACCCCCGGGATCACTAATGGAGGCAGGACATATTGACCGCTGGTGACAACCTCTTCACAGTCCGTGGACTAAGACAGGCCCCCGAGGGGAAACCACTTATCAGGCGGGTCGGAGGGAGGTGGATTGTCCAGTCCCTGAGCACTTTCGGAACCATGTCCACCAAGTAACTTAAAGTGTGTCACGA